>JARHVA010001000.1:2315000-2417500 GCA_037957365.1 Torreya grandis | reverse complement strand
ATCATAATTAATACCTTTAAAATGAATAATAACATTATATAATACATTTATATTATCTTGATAAACCTCTACCACTAGTTAGGGAAGCTTACAAGCGTTATAACTCTTCAAACTAGCTCCAAAAGGTAGTTTTTAGGTCATATATTTGTTCCTCCCACACATGTGAGCTAGTGAGTAATTTAGGTCATATTAGGTATGTATATGTAATTATATTATTTTTATACCATTAAAATATATTTAAGGCCATTATTATAATCTATAACTCCATCAAGCTCTTTGAAGGGTTTAAAGTGGCTAGTCATCTTAATGATTATTCATAAAGATGAGGGCCTCAATCCCTAAAACAATGAAAAAAAAATTATCCCATAGGGTCACCCTTCCATGGATAATATATTTGTATACCATGAAAATTCACTTTCAATATCCATGCACAATGTTAATCCTTCTCAAGTTCTTCATAGTGTAAAATAGGGTTTTGGACTATCCCTCATCCTTAAGGATTAATAATAGCATGTAGATCCTTAACCAATAAAAAAATTTCATGAAGTATTAAACCCCCACCCCCCCCCCATTCCAAAAATCATCTAAGATATATTTACCACCATGCACATTATCCATGGAGTTTTAAACTTCTCAAGATTGTCTCTCAAGCTTGCAAGATTGTGTATGAGAATGAGAAAGAGTTTTAGATTGAAAACTATCTCTTGATGACTGGTCCAAGTTGTAAATGGTATATTTAGGTATTTTAAATATCTAAAAAATTATTTATGTTTTATTTTAATAGACATTTTCCTTCCAAATTTTTTGCAACTTGGTTTCCATACCTTGAGAGTTTGTAGGCCATTAGGCTAGTCTAGCCCTAGTATACTAATTTGGAGTTTTTATTTAAATTTTAAAGGTTGTAACATTTGTGGATATATTTTATATAAAATTTTAGACCTTTATTTATATTTATAAATATATTCTCAATTAAAAAGTTTCATGTTTTATTCACACTCTGAAATTAGACTTATAGGTCCAAATTAGGCTTGTGGGTCTTAATAAGGACTATATTTGTCTCTTGATGAGATATTTAACATATTGATGATATTATTTATTCATTTGATTTTATAAATATTTTTATTCTTATCCATATTTATTTTAATATCTTTTTTTTCTCTAAATCTCATACTTATCACAAAATGCACTCTTCTTCATAGTTGAATTGCAAGCTTGTAGGTCTGAGATAGGACTGTAGTAATAGGTTTAGTCTTGGTATTTATTGGATCTCAAGAATGAGTACTAAAATAACTATTCACCATTAATATAACTTGTATACATCTCCAAACTACTTAATAATGGATCCCATAGCTCATTTGACTCTTGAACCTCATCATTCAACACAAGGACTTATTGCATTTCCTTGGAAATGAAGACTTACAAGTATTTAGACATGCAAGTCTACATTTTCATTATTTTAAGCCATTTATGATTCATTTTATGGTCTGATTTAACTATTAGTGGACTATATTAGCTCCTTATCATGGCTTCCATCAATATTTTTTTCTTCAAGCTTCAACTTGCCATATATAGTTCATTGGCATTTTCTTGAAAAAGAGACATATAGATCTACATTTTGTCCTTTTGATCCCCTTGTGAATCATGTTTTATTAATATATACCCATGAAATCACTTTATTTCCACCTCATTTTAGTCTTTAAGAGACTTTATACCTTTTTACCTTATATTCAAGGAAAGAGTTATCTATTTGGGTTCATCTTTACATAAATAAACTTTTACATACTCTTCTACATGAGGTCCATGTAGAATTATAGAGGTCCATTCATACCCTAATTCACACAATCTCCAAGTGATATTATTTATCCTAAGTTGTATTCAAAGGTTACTATCTCTCACATCAGTATTTTAGACTAGATGAAGGTGACCCATATCACCATACCTATGTGGGACACCTTGCTCATTTTGAGATAAAAAAATCTCCTCCAAGAATAGTTGTCCAAACCTCACATGTTAGACAAGAAAGAAAAAAAAGTAGGTGAAATAATAAAAAACACCAATCATCTTAATGAGTCTTAAACACCCAAGCTAAACAAACCCCATACTTTATATCTTTTGGTCATCATAATATAATCCATATTACATAATTGTATGATAGATAGTGGGGCTGGTACATCTATCATGCCTAAGTCTATAGTAGACAAGTAAGGGTTAAAGTATGAACCTAATTATAAAGGGGTCTTAAAACTATATGGGTCTCCTAATAATACTATTGGTTTATATAAAGACCTAAAACTTGTCTTTATTGTTTTACCTAATTGTACTATATCCCATGATGTTATGATAGTTTACTTCCCTCATTAAATTCTCATATTTTTGTTTAGGGATTTCACTACCAACATATGGGTTACCTCTCTTCTAACTAGTATTATATGGTATTTAGGACCATGTATGGAACAAAGGTCACCATAAGGTATGAGCCTATCTATAGATTCTATTTATATCCCTACATGCCTAATTTGTATCTTGTCAATTGCACTATCATAGATGAAGATGAAAAACCCAATGATAAGGAGCTAATTGAACAAATTAAAGGTATATCAAACTTTATTCTTAATGAATTTGGGGAAAATAACCATGTATATGATCCATATAAGAGAATTAAAGAGGAAATTTTGGGGATATATTGTATGCATGAGAAAGAGGCTAGCTTACTAGCTCTTACTAGCCTAAGTCAAGATCATGATAGAGTGTGGAGTTTACTCTTTGATGGATCTAGGTGAAACAATGGAAGTGAATAAGGTGTCATGATTGCATTTCCTAACATAATTATCTGCTGCAAGGATTGAATTCAACTACACATACAACACACCAGATTATGATGACCTCATTCATCATTTTTAATGGGAAATAAACAAAGCCATTAAGCTCCTACAAGGCATGGTAGATAGTGATTTAGTAGTACATCAAGTGAGAGGTTATAATTTAGTCAATATTTAAATATTTAAGGTACACAAGCATAGGGTTTAGGACCTCTTAGAATACTTTGACACCTTTGACATTTTCTCAATCCCAAGAGAGGCTAATAGACATGCAAACTAGTTGGCAGCCATAAGAACACAATATGACATTCTAAGTGGGATCAAGTACATGAAAGATATATCTAAAATCAAGGTAGTATATAGACCTTCAGTCATTGATAATGAGGTTAGTTGGTAGGTATTTGAAAATGAAAATAAGATATCATGTTTCTTGCATTAGGAGGTAGAATTCTGCTCAAGAAACTAAGGTAAATTTCAACAATAGTATGGTGACCATATTGTCCAATTGAGAACAAAAAATATACCTAAGGGATTAATAACCTTGGGAGACATATTCAATGAGGATGTTCATTTAATAAAGGATAAGGTTAGCATATCAAACAAGGAAGAGCACTATGAGAAGGTCACTATATTCAAGGATAGGCTACTCAAACTAGGTAAAGTGAACACAAAGGAGTAGAAGGAAGCCTTCATAGAGTTATTTCAAGAGTTTTTAGATGATTTTTCTTGGGATTACAATGATTTAAATGGGTTGGAATCTAGTTTTTCCTAACACACCATATAATTAAATCCAAGTGCTAAGCCTATGATATAAAAATAAAGACCAGTCAACCCCAACATTTAAATCCTCATAAAGAAAGAGTTGATTAAGATCATTGAGTCTAAAATCATCTTCCCCATAAAATACTCTTCATAGGTGGCTAATCATGTGCTTATAAGGAATAAGAATGGGGAGATAAGGTCATGTGTATACTTTAGGTATCTCAATAAGGTGTCATTAAGAGATCACTACCCCTTGCCATCCTTAGATGAGATTCTAGAAAAGGTTGTAGGTTCACATCCTTTCTCCTTTCTTGATTAATTCTTAATGTACAATCAAGGATTGGTGAAGGAAGAGTACCAAAAAAAGACTACGGTCACAACTAAGTGGGGAACTTATGCTTATAATAATATGTCCTTTGGGATATCTAATGTAGGGTATACCTTCTAAAGGGAAATGGATATATCCTTCCAATGACACATAAATGAGATTTGTTTCATCTACCTTGATGACATCACAATATTCTCCAAGGATTCCAAATATAACTTGACACACCTATGACTAATATTTCATAGGTACAAGTAGTATGGCATTTCCTTGGATCTAAAAAAATGTATTTTTTCATTCCATGAAGATTTTTAGGTCACATTATATCAAAAGGTCTTTGTATATACCCTGAGAGGATAAGTGAAATACTTTATCTATCACTACCCAAGAATAAGAAGGGATTGCAGAGTTTTTAAGGCAAGATTAACTTCATTAGAAGGTTTATCCCTAGGTTTAAAGAATTGGTAAGGCATCTAACCTTTATTCTCAAGAAATATAAGGATTTTACATGGATTAAAGAAGGTAAAATAATATTTGAAGCGATATAACATGTCATTGCATAATAACCTACCCTATTCGACCCTTATTTCTAAAGGGACTTCTTTTTATATGCCTTCTCAACCAATGACACTATTTTTTTCATGATTATACAACAAAATAGTGAGGGTCTTGAGTATCCCATAGCCTTATTTAGTTAAGCATTGAATGGATATGAAGAGAGATATACATTTTATGAAGATCATGTTCTTGTAGTTGTGATAGGTCTCAAAAAATTTGGATGCATGATGGTTCACCCTAGCATCAAAGACTTCATTCTCAACTGGTACTTGAGTGAAAAGAGAGAAGGTTGTGTGACCAAATGCATGGAATATGACATAAAAATGAAGGTAAAAAAAGTTTTTAAGGGTTAGAGGACTATGTGAACTATTGGTAGTAGATGTGAAGGAGGACAAATAAGTTGTTTTAGTAATTCAAAGTGACAACCAAATAATTGTACCTACATCTCCTTCTAGCTAGACTAAAGACATGGTGAGATTCTTTCAAATGGGATAATGTCTTATAGGCCTAAATAGGACAAGAAGAAGGTACTATAGACTAAAATCAATCAATTACGTCTTTATTGATGGAGTGATTTTTAAAAATGATATTGATGTCATGTTCTTGAGGTGTGTAGAAATTGACCAAGTTAATGAGCTCCTAGACCAGTTTCATGATGGGCATGAAGGAGGGCACTACATAGCCAAGAATTAAACAAGGATCATAAGATAAGGATAATTTTGGAAAATTTTATTTAAGGACTCTAATTCTTGGGTTAAGATGTGCCAAAAGTGTGTTATGTTCATAGGTAAGTAGAGACTAGTTACCTTGCCAATCAAACCTATCCAAGTAGAGAAACCATTTATGAAATGGTTCATAGACTTTGTAGGCATGATTCATCCTCCATATAGTGTAGGACACAAGTGGGTCTTGACTGATATAAACTATTTTACTATGTGGGTGGGGGTAGTATTACTTAATGAGGTAAATGAGAACTCAATTTTGGAGTTCTATGATAGCCTAGTAACTAGATTTGGGATCCCCTCCACCATTATATCATATAATACACTAGATTTTAATAGTGAAAGGGTGCATGAATGGTATTTAAACCAATTCATCTACCTAAAAACATCCTCTAACTACTATCCACATTTTAATGTACTTGTAAAGTCCACCAACAAGAATATAATTAGAATCATAAGGAGAATGATGGAGGACAACCAAAGGGAGTGACATACTAAGCTAAATACAACCTTATGGGAATATAGGATCACTCCAAAAAGGGATAATATTCATTCACCATTACTTATTATCTATGGAAATATCCAATGATTCCCATATCACTTGAACTACTAGCCTTTGAGCTCACACACAAACTGGAGCTAATGGAGAGTGATGCTATGAAGGTAAGGATGAATGAATTGAGGGAGCTAGAAGAGATAATAGATGATATTATGCATGTCATGTGGTTTCATAAATATTAGGTCAATAGGTCATTTAACAATATATCTTCTTCAAATACCTTCTAACAAGTTCATATTTTTCTCAAGTGGGATGAGGAGTAGGCTAAACTAGGTAAGTACTCAAAGTTTGATTGTCTTTGGAGTGGACCATACATTAATACCAGATATAAAGAGCACAATGTTTTCTAATTATCTAATATAAATGGTGAGGAAATCCATATCCATACCAAATTCATTCTATTTTATTATTTTTACTATAAATCAAAAACTATATTAAAAAGAGTACTTTAGGTTTCCTTATTCCAATTATTATGGCGCATTTTTTGTTAGTTACTTATTTGGTTTTTCTCTTTACCCTCTTTTTGTGTATCTTGTTTATGTTATTTTTGATTCCTTGTTGTGTGTTTTTTTTTTTTTAATTTGTTTCTTTTTGTGTGTCTTGAAAATATTTTCTCATTACTTATGGTCTTCAGAGTACTAGTCATGAAGTATTATCCTAGTTATAGAAGTCTCTCATCTGAACCATGACTACCATATGATAAATTCTAGTTCTTTTTTATGAGAAAGTAAGTCAAGAATTTATAATCACCAATGATTTTGACTTATTTATGCCCTTGGGCTCAAAAAGTGTCAACCTATGTCATGAACATTTGAGATCATGCCTTAATACCCTTCTTGTATCCCTTGAAGTGTTAGGGTAGTTCAAAAATTGGATCACTTGTCATTAAATCAAGGCAATACACTAAAGTGATGTGTTATGTCAAGAAGTGTAATGATTGTCATATTCTCACCCTTATATATCATTTTTCAAGTGTCTAATATATTCTATATATGTTTAAGATCCTACGACAAGTCTTAATATGGTCCTTATAACCCAAATCATTCATGAAAGAGGTGACTCATGATGTTGGACCCATAGCTAGTGATGTGAGCATGACAAAAACCTAAAACATGAAGCATAATTCAAGATATTGGAGACTAATATGGAAGATTATGGTTGACATTTGTTTTAAACCTTATCATATTTTAAGGTTCTTTAGCAAATATTAAGGTATCTCCTTTAATTGATGTTTCACTTAGATTTATGCATGTATTGCCTCTAAAGTGGTGTCTAACTATGGAATGATGTTATTTTTTCAAAAAAAAAACTAATACCATCATTTATACCCTAAAATTTCTCCATTATCACCATAATTAAATGACATAATGGTTTCATATGCAAAAGAATGGCCTTTTATAAGTCAAATGTTTTTATTCACCACTAAAAGGGCCCACACATGGGAAAGAATGTATTTTCATCTTATTTACACAAATAATCCATATTTTAAATGAATTTGAAACCTAATTTCCACCCTCCTACCTACCAATAACACTTTAAGATCTAAAAACTTAAGAAAATGCAAAAGAGTGGTGTTTTATAGGTGTTTTCAAGCATATACAGATCTGTATAATATGGTCATGGTAAAAAAAGGTTAGGTATATAGAGGGGACTTAGTGTAAATATCATATAAGATAATCCATGATTTTCAAGTAAAATAAGGTCAAAATTTGACCCCTCATTTCTATCATCCTCCTTGGCAACATTGGATAGCATCTTAGGTTATTGGTTAGTATGGATAAGAGAGAGAAGATTGTGACCTAAGATATTAGTCAAAGGAAGGGGATCTCATGGCCTTTTTATCCTTATCATTAGTTTTTATAATTATGTCCCATGATTTATGAATAATAGTTAATAACCTAACACATTCAAACTAGTCTTCTACATCCACATAAGGTCAATATTGGAATAGTTTCAATGCATTTCTAACCTCTTTGATGAAAATGGTGATTGTGTATGTTTTATACAAGCATTCAATGCCATACCACTTCATATTAGACTCCAAATATGCACATGTGATTCCATGGGAGAAAAAAACCTTTAGGTTTTCAAAATTTATAGGTTGTAAGCAATGTTTTATTGATGACAATGGACCTTAAATGTATATATCTAAAATGAGAAGTAGTTTGATGTTGAATGATGGTTTTTTAGAATAATTTAGGCCTTATTGCATTCTTAATATAATAGATTTATCAAATTAACCTTAAAATCCTTCAAAATCCTATCTTTAAATGGGACTACCTATGTAGTTGACCTTTAGTGAAAATATGAACTAAGTGTTTCATGGTGATGGCTATCGAAGATTATTAAAACACTATGGATCATGCATAGGTGTTATATTCATGTAGAATAATAGCTATTTTAGAAATAATAGGCCTTATTATGTCTTTCAAGGCCAAAAATCTATGAAATGTAATTCTAATGATTTAATAGACATATTTAGTAAAGTTTAAGGTTCATTAGAAGAGTTTAAGGTATTCATGAAATCCTAGGTTTTTGTTACTCCCTTCATCTATCTAATTAATTAATTCCAAATGTCTTGCCTTGTTGAGTATATGAATAGGGGTTCCTAGGGTCCCCATAGGTGATATTTAATAATATTTAATAGTCCATATGGAACCTCTCAAAGGGCGTATATTATGTTATGGTCTTTTCAAGCCAATTTCACCCCATAGTAAGCCTTGGTCTCCAAACTTACAACTTCATAGGATTGTATCATCACCATCTATAGTTTTAAAAATTTATTACCAAGCTTAAGCCATGAAGGTAGGGTCAAAAATTATAACAAACGATGGAGATATATTGGTACTATGAGGAAAGGATTTATTAAAGTGTGAATACTATAAGAATATTTCACCAAGTTTATAAGGTCAACTCAAGCCCAAACTTCAAAGGGTTTTCCAAAATGACCACATAGTTAAAACTACACAATGAAAGGATGGTTAAAATTTTATAAATATGAATACCTAAAGAGTTTTATTTGGATTCAAGATAAATTAATTGAGGTTCTCAAATACAGTGTGTAAGACCCTCTCTTACTCATGGGTTTATGTTTGATCTCCATTGATGGTCACACACCTAAACCACCACCTACAGGACTACAGGAAGTCTTCCTAAAACATTGAAAATTATATTATATATACACATAGAAGAGATAATCAAAAATATTATTGAAACATAGAGTTTATGTGGTTTAAAGTCAAGGATAATTGAAGGGATAGCCAAAACAAGTTGACTCAGGAATGAATAATGGCCTAGGTGAATCCAAATCTACCTATCAGGTTAGGATGTCTTACTAATGTGAATAAAAATGGAAAAATTCATAGATAAACCCCAATTTTATGTAATTAATCCTGCTCAATATTACTAATGGTATAATCAAGCTTTAGAGTTTCTTGGTCTAGGTTAAACACTCAGGACACATAGGCCTATGTGCATGACTATGAAGAGAGTTATGAGAGAAGAATCCATTGAGGTTGAATTTAAATGGTGTTTTTAGATCTTGAGAGCATGTTACATGAAATTATAAACCTATAAATATTAAATAATAAGAGAAGATACTAATCATGTCTCTAAAATGAATTGATTCAAACACTCAGGCTAGGCAATGATGCTCAGGGCAAACCTACAAGAGAAAGGGACAAAGATGGTGGTATATGTAGTTGAATTTAAGTCTAAAAGGGTGTAAAAATATGGAAAATGGTGATATGATAATATTTAATCCATAAATACACCTATATGTGACTCAAGGTATTTAAAATCATTCTAAGCCTATAATGCTTAAAGCCCTCCTTAAACTCTCAATAACCCATATCCATTTTGGTGACATACTAAAACCCCCATGGTATTCCTATGGTCATGAAGAAGAGTATGATGATGGAACAATATTTTGGTCATGTTACCCCTCTTGAGCTCCATCACCCTAATCTGCCATCTTAAACTGCCAACTCTAATACCCATATCTAACATGGAAATATGACTTGATCCTAGTGATATTATGGGGGTTTGGGGAGCCCTATCCACATATTATTGATGTAAAAAAGATATAAAATAAGAAGCTTAAATCTATGAATGTTCCTTATTACTATTAATCCATCTGGAATGATTAGTAAAGTAATCAAAGGATTCCAAATTTCACTCAAAACTCACCATAAAAGTTTATAGGACTAGGTGTTATTTAGGAGTTTTTAAGGGGTATTTGGGCTCAAAATACATGTAAATAAGTTTTGGGTTTGAGGCATGTACTCTATGAACCATAATTAATATGGTAGGCCACTAAAACCCTTCATAAACCTTCATAAGGACTTGATGAAGGAATTATGCCCCCAAAAGATTTTAAATGAGGTAGTTTACTCTAGAAATGGTCTTGACTATCACCTTAGGTCTCATGATCACCTAAATGGTCCACTAATTGGCATGTGTATACTATATATTTAATGAATTAGGCCTAAATATAATTTTTCTAAGACTATGTACAAATAATTAAAGAAAATATACATGATCACATAGGTTTGAAGAGTATAAGGCTTTAAGAGGTTCATAAGACAATAAAATGATCACCTATAATGGTCTCCACACCTAATGCCCACTTGAAAACATACATAGGTTCCAAGTTATAGGACTATGTGTACAGGAATAAGAAGTATGTGACTTAACTAAGACAACATAAATGATATAATAGATGGATTTCATACCTTTAGGTGTGCCCATGTGCCATTATAACTCCATTTTAAATGTAAAATACAAATTTATCATTAGGCATGTTGGCTTGATATCCTTCTCAAGACATGTTTACTTGAATACTAAAAGTAAAGGACAAAAAGGTTATATGAAACCTTAAAACATCATGTAATTATAATTTGAGGAGTTTCATATGTATAATGTGTGTTATTTTTCATAAAAGAACTCAAGATTGTCCATATTTGGCCTAAAATTACCTTGAGAATGCATATAAGGTAAGATAGTCACCTGTAGAGTACCTTCTTATGTTTATAACTATATGGAGGATTTTTGGATTTTTGAGCATGTAGGGAATGTCTAGGAGCCTTTTATAATATAAGTTAGTGGCATTAGTTCATAGGTTTAAGGCCTAACCTTTATGAACTATCATTAAGAGTTAAAACCCCTCTAAACCTTTGTAAAACCCTAATAGAGACTTGATGGGAGAGATCTTGATAGATTTACAATAAAATGCATTGAATTACATTTGGAGGAACCTTAAACTCATATTTCACTCTAAGGACGTCATATTCATGATATTGATCTATAACAATAATTGTATGGATCCATTATAAATAATATTTTGGAAAGATTTAGTGATTAATTCAAAATCAATATTTATATGAAGAGTTAAATATCATAGATAATGGTAGTGATAAGTTAATTGAACCTTTATATTTCACAAAATACTCTCATTTATTCCTATAAATTCTCCTATAGGTTTGATCTAAAGAGCAAGTCCAGAAATGCTAGTGAGAGGTGACCTAGTCACTTAATTAAATAAAAGTTGTAGGTGTATATTACTTATAAGGCATGATTCATGGTATAATATGTTTTTATAGACTTGAAACATGATCAATAATCCATATTTAAAGGTTTTATTCAAGCATCATGATCATCTAAGCTACTAGCATTAAGTGACTGGGCCTAATTGCCTAGTAAGCCTATTTGGTCAACAAGAGAAGATCAATATTGGAATAGAGGGTAGATGAGGGAGTAAATTCAGGTCATGATAACACTTGAAGCTACCTCATGAAGTTTATTAGACACTTTTCATATCCATACTGGAGGATCGGTTAGTTTTTTAGGCCTTATTGGCATGCAAGCAAGGGCTAGGCTACTAAATGATTCATAGAGGCCTAACTAGACCACATTTATGCCTTTGTAATTATCATGAGATGAATTAGTTGATAAATTTCACATTTTCATGTTGTGTATGGATTTAACCTTGGCAAAAATAGACATCTAATACCCAAAAGGCTCATTGAAGACAACTCACCACCAAGCCAATTCAAGAAGGGAGTTATGGGGGCTGGTTGTAATTAATAATTTAGTGAATTATGGTCAATCATGACCTATTCATGTGTTATACATTACACATTATATTCTCTCTCTTTCTAATGTTCTATAAATTGATTTTTTAAGGCTATTATAATCATCCCTCAGCTAGGTATGATAGAACTCTACCCAAATTGTATCTTGCAAACCTTTTGAATGAATACGAATGATTATTTAATAATTATTTATGATCTTAGTGTGTTATGTGCCTATTTATTTTTATAAGTGGTGAATTTTTATTCCCATTTTTAGGTCCTTATCGTCACTTAGTTTTTAGGATATTATTCTATCTAAGTGATATGGTGTGTCAAAGTGTTGGTGACTATGTTAAAGTGAAATATAGTTGGTAGTGCCCTAAAATAGACCTCTCATCCATCACCTTAAATTTTTAACCATCCACCATAACATTCATTTGAAGTAATAATACTTAAGATCCCATTGGAAAACATGTTTGAGTCACTAGTCCTTGTTTGATTCTTAATGTATTATTAAAGGATCAGTTAGAGTGGACAAGAATATGTAGTTGTATCACCTCACCTTAGTGTAGGATTTTTTTAATGCATCATCTTCTATCTATTTTCATTACCAAGTTAGTAGTTTTATGAATTGATATAAAATTAATGCACTATGGGAGATATCCCCATAAACTATAGGTTCACCTTATCAACTACACCATCCACACTTGGAGGTGATCCCATTGTATTAGTTGGATGAGGTAGGCATGAAACCCATTGCCTCAAAGGGTGAAATCTACTTGATAATAGTTTTTATAATGTTGGGTGAGATCTTGATTCAAGTGAGTTAGAGCATACACTTACATAATTAGATGATATAAATGATATAAAATCATTCTAGTGGAATATTTGGATTCAACTTTAATGCAAAAAGTGATTAAAAGGTAATAAAGCTAATTTTATTGAGTTATCTTTGGAATTCTCTAGGATAAATAGGTACCCTAGGTTTAATTCTAATCCTACACCCCTAATTCTCTTAATCATACTCAATAAAGGACTACTACAAACCCTACACCTTTAATTGCTAGGCTTAGGAGCCAAGATTTTGTGCCTTTCAATGGTGGCATCCCATAAACTTGAACTAATTTGATAATATTCATACAACTATACTTAATATCCTCCCATATTTTAGAGGTGAAAACTCTACCACTCTTATTAAACATATTGCAGATATAGGCAACCTCTACTTAGTTCATAATGTGACCCAAGAAAATGTGGAAATGAGGTTATTGGGTAATTCTTAGAGGGTTAAGTCACTTTAATGGTATATGGGTTTAACACCTACTTATTTCAACACCTAAGATGAATTTGGGGAACACCTATGTAAGCATTTTGACAATAAAAGTGACCATTTATCTCTAGTAGAATAAATAACCATAATCAAAAGGGTTCCCCAAGAGTTTATGGTAGACTTAAATTATACATTTTAGAAAACTTGGGATAGGATTCCCATGGTAGTCAAACCCACCCCTAACTATTCCTTTTTGTACTACTTAAGAGCCCTCAACTCTAATGTGGTAATCATGATATAGTCCATGGGAGGGAACAAACTACTTGATGCATATGAAGTGGAAATAAGGGGTAAAATTATCTAATAAAAGTAAGAAATATTACCCCAAGACCTTTCATTAATTTTTTCACATAGATATAACCTCATATACCTAACATTTATCCCCTTCTAACATAAATTAATCATGATAAAAATATGTCAATCAGGTAGATAGATTGGGTAAAATTGAAAGACTGCTCAAGGCACAAATCAACAAGATAGTGGCCATAGACAGGCAAAAGATTCCACCTCATAGACCTTAGCAAGAACCATATCAATCCCCCTATCATCCATATCAATTCAATAGGCATCCATATCATCCTAATCCATAAGGTAAAGGGTAGATCACTCAAGCAAGACCCTATAACAACTTCAATCTAAATTTTTCTAACACTTCTAGAGCATGGTCCAACTCAAAACAACTATGCTCAAGAAGGTAAATGGTATAAAAAATGGGTGAAGTCACATGAGATGTTAATAAATCTAAGTGGATATGTATATAAAGCCTCTTTTATGTAATATAATAAGGCCCCTCCAATCTAAGATAGTCATACTCCTATAAAACATAAATAAGGTCCTTTTATGCAACATGGGAAATCCCTTCATGACTCAATATAAAATATTAAACCAAAAAGGAATGAGTGGAAGTAATAAAAAATAAAATACCAACTTTTCCATATTCCAAGAAGTAGAACATTCTTTTGAACAATGTGTAGCTAAATAGCTTGGGGCTGAACCCAAGGTGGACAATCCTATTGGAGCCCATACAAGGGCTGAAAGGAGAGTAATGGGTGATGATTTATAAGTTTAGATAACATATCCTCCATCATATCAATAATCCTAAGATGCTACTAGAAAAAATTCATCCCCTAATACCCCACCAACTTAGAAATTTCAAGATGGGAAAGAACATAATTATAGAGTTCCATTTATACCCTAATTCACCTAAGATCCAAGTGGTACTACTACTCCTAATTTATAGTCAAAATATACTAGATCTCACATCAGTACTTGGGGCTAGATGAATAAGTCCCAATCACCATACCTATATGGGAAACCTTAATCTTTTTGGGACAAAAATATCTCCTCTAAGAAGAGTTATCCAAACTTCACATCTTGGATGATAAGGCAAAAAAATAAGTGTAGTCCTAGTCAACACCAATCAACTTAATGGGTCTAAACCACCTAAGGTAAACAACTCCCCTCCTTTCTATATTTTTTTCATCATAAGAGACTCCCTAGTACACAAATACATGATATATAGTGGGGCTAATACATTTGTCATACCTAAGTCTATAGAAGACAAGTTTGGGTAAAAGTATGAACCTAATTCTAATGGGATCTTACAACTAGATGGGTCTCCTACTAAGAATATTGGTGTACTTAAGACCTTAAAAATTTATTTGTATGCTTGTCTTAATTATACTATATCCCAAGATGTTATGGTGGTTGACCTACCTCCATAATTTACCTCATGTTTGTCTATAGATTTCACTACCAATATAGGAGGCTACCTCTCTTTTGACTAGTATTATATGGTCTTTAGTAATAGGTGTGTAATATATGTCACCATAAGTTCTGATCCTATCTATAGGTTCCATTTAGATCCCTAGCTTCCTAACTTGTCTAATGTAAATTTTACTAAAATAGATGAAGATGAACACCTGAATGATTAAGATCCAATTGAACCACTTGAAGGTATATCAAATTTTCTTCTTCATGAATAGGGGGTAGATAAACATGTATATGATCCATAAAATATCATTGAAGAGGTAGGTTTGGGGATATATTTTATGTATGAGGAAGAGGCTATCATACCAGCCCTTACTAGGAAAATCTAAGACCATGATAGAGTGTGGAGTTTATTCTTTGATGGCTCTAGAGACAAAAAAAGAATTGGTGAAGGTGTCATGCTTATCTCTCTTTCTAGTTAAAAATACTTCTCTACCACAATTTTGCAATTTAGATGCACATGCAACATAATAGAGTATGAGACCATCATTCATGGGTTGCAATGGGCAAGAAAGGGAGGCATTAAGATCCTATAAGTAATTCAAAATAGTGAGTTAGTATTTCATCAATTGATAGGGTTAAATTTAGTCAAGAATATAATCTTAAAGGCATACAAGCATAAGGTTTGGGACATCTTAGAATACTTTGAGGCCTTTGACATTTGATCAATCCCAAGAGAGGATAATCAACATGTAGACTAGTTGGCAGCCATAGGAGCTTAATATGACATTCCAAGTGGGGTCAAATAAATAAAAGATCAGTCTTAAATATAGGTAATATGTATAATTTTATTCCTTGAAAATGAAATTAGCTAGTAATTCTTTAAAAAATATAATCAAACAGCATGTTTCTTGTGGTAGGAAGTAGAATTTTGTTTAAAAAACCAAGGTGAATTACAATAGTAGTACGGTGACTAGATTGTCTAATTGAGGATAAACAAGCTACCTAAGGATTATTAACCTTTTAAAACATATTAAATTAGGGTGATAAGTTAATAAATGACAAGTCTAGCATATTAACTAAGGAGGAGAACTATGAGAAGGTCACTATTTTTAAAGATAGGCTACTCAAAATAGGTAAATTAAACACAAAGGAGGAGAAGGCATCCTTCATAGATTTATTCTAAAAAAAATTGAGACATCTTTGCTTCGGATTATAAATATTTGAAGGGGTTTGACCCTAGTTTGGACTAACACACCATATACTTGTAACCAAGTGTTAATCTTGTGAGACAAAACCAATTACTAGTCAATTGTAATATTTAAATCCTCATGAAAAGAGAGTTAACCACACTCACTGAGTCTAATATCATATTTCCCATCTAACACTATTAATGGGTAGTTAATCATATGACTGTAAGGAAGAAGGATTGGGAGATAAGGTTATGTGTAGACTTTAGGGATCTTAACAAGGTGTCATTAAGATATCACTACCCCTTTCCATCCATCGATCATATTATCTAAAAGGTTATAGGTTGATATAGTTTATCATTACTTGATGGATACTTAGGGTATAATAAATTGTTGGAAAAGGTGGAATACTACCTTCAAAACCAAGTGGGACACTTATACTTACAAGAACATGCCATTTGGGTAATCCATTGTAGGGGTGAACCTTCCAAAGGGAAAGGATGTAGCCTTCCTAGGACTCATAAATGAGATGGTGATCAAATACCTTTATGACATCAAATTATTTTCCAAGGATGATAAATATCACTTGACACACCTAAGGATGATATCTGATAGTTTCAGGAAGTATGGGGTCTGTGTGAATCCCAAAAAAATATATTTTTGTAGTATGAGGGAAGACTTCTATGTTAAATTGTGTCAATATAAGGCCTTTATATAGATCCTAAGAGGATAAATACATATTTTACCTATCACTACCTAAGCATAATAATGCAATGCAAAAAAATATAGGCAAGATTAACTTCATTAAAAGGCCTATACCTAGGTTTTTATAATTGGTAATTCCTCTAACCTTTATGCTCAAGAAACATAAGGATTTTACATGGACTAAAGAAAGTAAATGAAGCTTTGAATACATCACATAGTCCATTTCTCAAGTACCCAACCTACTAAACCCTAATTTCTCAAAAGACTTCTTCTTATATGCCTTCTCAACCAATGACACTATTTATGCCATGCTTATGTATCAATATAATGAGGGCATTGAATAGCCCATAACCTTATTTAGTCAAGAATTAGAGGGATATGAATAGATATATACATTTTATCATGCTATTTCATTCATGAAAGATATGAAAAAAAATTATACACATGGTATCTAATAATAAAATATATGTCATGGTGGTTCACTATAGCATCAGAGACTTCATTCTCAACTGGGACTTGAGTGAAAAGGGAGTAGGTCAGGTGACTAAATACATAGCATATGACATAGAAGTGAAGGTCACCAAGTTGGTAAGGGGTAGAGGACTATGTGAAAACCTAGTAGTAGAGGTGAATGAGGAAAATAAGTGGTTTTAGTAATGCAAAGTTACCACCAAATAACTTCACCTACATCTCCTTCTAGCTAGACTCAAGATATGGTGAGATTTTTTCAAATGGGATAATATATTATAGGCCTAAATAGGAAAATAATAAGGTACTACACACTAAAATCAATCCCTTATGTCTTTATTGATGGAGTTCTTTTCAAAAAATATCTTGATATAATTATCTTGAGGTGTTTATAAATTGACCAAGTTAACAAGATCCTACACTAGTCTCATGATGGAAATGTAAGAGGGAACTTTTCAACCAAGACTACAGTATCAGGGATAATAATATCAAGATAATTTTGGACAAGTTTTTTTAAGGACTCACATGCTTGGGTTAGGATGTTAAAAAAGTGTTTCATGTTCACAGGGAAGCAAATACTAGTTGCCTTGCCCCTCAAATGTATCCATAAAGAGAATCCCTTTATGCAGTGGGGCATAGACTTTGTAGGTATGATTCATTCTCCATATAGAGAAAGATGCAACTAGGTCTTGACTACTTTAGACTACTTTAAAATGTGGGTGGAGGTAGTATAAGTTAAGGAGGAAAATGACAACTTAGTTTTAGTGTTCTATGATAGACTAGTAACTAAATTTTGGATCTCATCCACCATCATATAAAATAATGCACTATATTTTTTCAAGGGTGAGTTAATGGCATATCAAACATGTAATATACCTCAGAACCTCATTTAACTACTATCCATATGGTAATAGACTAGTGGAGTCCACCAACAAGAATCTAATTAGAATCATAATGAGAACTATGGAGGATATCTAAAGAGAGTGGCATACTAAGCCAAGGATAACATTATGGGAAGATAGGATCATTCCCAAGAGGAATAATGATCATTCACCATACCTTCTTAGATATGAAAAAGAGTCAAGGCTTCCAATATCACTTGAACTACCATGCTTGGAGATCACACACTAACTTGAATTAATGGAGAGTGCTGACATGGAGGTAAGTATGAATGAATTAAGGGAGATATAAGAGAAAAGAGATGATGTTATGCATGCCATGTGGTCTCATCAAGATCAGGTCAAGAGGTCATTTAGAAAAGAGAGATATTTCATGTACCTTCTAGCAAGGTGATATTGTGCTCAAGTGGGATGAAGATTGGGTTAAACCAACTAAGTACTCAAAGTTTGATAATCTAAGCAGTAAACCATAAATTATTATAATCTATAAAGAGCACAATGCTTTCCAATTTTCTAAGTTAAATGGTGAGGAACTCCCTATCTCTATCAATGGTGTGATCCTTAAGTATTATTATTAGAAATAAAAAATATTTTGTACATAGTAGTTTAGGTTTCCTTCTTATAAGTGATGTGACACATGCTTTGTTAGTTATTGGTCTAGTTCTTCTTATTGACCTCTTATTATGTGTATTGTATTTGTTCTTGTTGCTTCCTTTTTGGGTGACTTTGTTCGTTTCTTTTGTGTCTTGAAAAACTTGTTTCAGTCCTTATGGTCTACATGGTATTATTCATGAAGTATTAGACTAGTTATAAAAGTCTCTCATTTGAACCACGACTTTCATATGAGAAATTATGGGTACTGGTGACATTTATGTAGGTCAAGCATTCAAATTCACCAATGATGATGAATTATTTTTTCCCAGATCAAAAAGGGTCAATCTATGTCATGATCTCCTGATCTCATGCTTTAATAATCTTCATGCATGTCTTGAAGTGTTAAGATAGTTCAAAAAGGGGATCACTTATCATCAAGTCATGGTAGCAAGTTCAAGTGATGTGTTATTTGAAGGAGTGTCATTATGGTCATCATCTCACCCTTATAGATCATATGCCAAGTGTCTAATTTATGCCAAATATGTATAAGAGACTGTGACAAGTCTTAATATGGTCCTTATGACCCAAATCATTCATGAAAAAGGTGACTCATGATGTGGTAGCTGTAGCTAGCCATGTGAGCATGCCAAAAACCTACAATATGAGGTATAATTTAGGATATTAGAGACTAATATGGGAGAGTATGTTTGAAACTTGTTTGAAACATTAACATACTTTAAAGTTATTTAGCAAATATTAAGGTATCTCCTTTAATTGATGTTTCACTTATAATTATGCATGTATTACCTCTAAAGGGGTGTCTAACCATGGAATGATGTTATTTTGGCCTTAAAACACAACTAATACCATAAATTATACCCTAAAAGGTCTTCATTATAAAATTCCATGATGAAATGGTTTCATATGCAAAAACATGGACTTCTATAAGTCAAATGATTCTATTCACCACTAAAGGGGACTACACATGGGAAAGAATGGATTTTCATGTTTCCTCCACTCATAATCCCTTTTTTAACACATTTTGACCCATAATTTCCATCTTCCTACCCACTAATAAAATTCAACATCTGAAAACCTAAGAAAATGCAAGAACATGGTGTTTTGCAGGTGTTTTCAAGCATGTATAAATCCATATAGTATGGTCATGGTAAGAAAAATTTAAGGATCTCTAAATAGGAATTCATGTAGACATCATGTAAGAGAATCAATAATTTTAAATTCAAAAATGTAAAAAACCAACCCCTCCTTTCCATCCTCCTCCTTGAAAACCTTGGATAACTTCTCAATTTCTTTCTTAGTACAAGTATGAGAGAGAAGATGGTGACCTGAGCTCTTATCCAAATAAAGGGGGTATAATGGCCTTATGATATTTCACATTGGTTTGTATAGTTATGACTCATTTTTTATGAACAATAGTTAATAACTTAAGGTAATCAAACTAGTCTTCTTCATCCATACATGGTCAATATTGTAATGGTTTCAATGCATTTCTAACCTATTTGAAGAAACTGGTGATTGTGTATGTCTTCTATAAGCCTTTAAGGTCCTACCACTTCACCTCTGACTCTAAATACACATGATTGAGTCCATGGGAGAAAGAAACCTCTAGGATGACACAAGTTATAGGTTATAGGTGATGTCTTCCTAATGAGGAAGGAGCTTTAATGCATATATTTGAAAATGAGTAGTGGTTTGAGGTTGAATGATGGTTTAATGGAATCATTTAGGCCTTCTTACCTCCTTAACCTAGTGGAGTGACAAAATTAACCTTTAAATCCTTCAAAATATTTCCTTCAAATGGGTTTGCCTGTGTAGTTAGCCTTTTGTGCAAATATGACTTAGTGTTTCATGGTGATGGCTATTGAAAATCATTATAACACTATGGAGCATGCATAGGTGTTATATTCATGTGGAATAATCCCTCTATCAGAAAGAACATGCCTTATTATGGATATCAAGGCCAATAAACTATGAACTAGCCTTGTAATGATTTCATAGAACTGTTTAGTAAAGTTCAATGTTCATTAATAGAGTTTATGGTATTTATGAAATCTTAGGTTTTGGTTTCTCCATTTATGTGTCTGATTAACTAAATCCAAATGTCTTACATTATTAGGTATATAAATATGGGTTTCTAGGTCCCCATATGTGATCTTGAACAAGATTTACATCCCATATGGAACCTCTCAAAGGGAAGCTACTATGTAATGGTCTTATCAAGATAACTCCACCATATAGTAGGCCTTTATCTCTAAACTTAGAACTTCATGGGACTGTATCATCACCATCTATATAGTTTTAAAACTTTATGCCATAGCCTAAGCCATGGAGGTAGGGTCAAGATTTATAAAAAACTATGGAGAGCCATTGGGACTATGAGGAAAGGATATATTCAATTGTGGATACTATTAAGTAGCTATGACCAAGTTGAGAAGGTCAATTAAAGCCCATCCTTTGAAGGGTTTTCTAAAACCACCACAAAGATGAACCTAAACAATGCAAGGATGGGTCATATGTAATGAATATGAGTTAAATAAAGTTTTAAAACATAGTATGTAAGACCCCTTCTTACTTATGGGCATATGTTGGAGCTTCATTAACAGTCACATGCATAGACCACCACCAATAACACTGCAGGAAGTTTGCCTTCAACATTGAACATGATATATTATATGCACATGAAATACAGAACTCAAATAGAGGGGTAAAACATAAATGATATGTGGTTTAGAGGCAAGGAAACTAGAATTTATATCCAAAACAAGCTAACTCAGGCATGAATAGTGGTCTAAGTACATCCAAGTCTACCTAGCTAGTTAAGATGTCTATCTAATGTGAATAATAATGGAAAACAATGCTTATTTAAACACCCTTTTTATGTAATTCATCCACCTTAGGATTCCTAATGGTATAATCAATATTGAGAGCTGCTTGGTTTGTGTTAAATGCTTAAGACACACAAGCCTATATGCATGACTATGAAGTGAGTTATGGGAGTAGAATCCATGGAGGCCTAGTTTAAAGGGTGTTGTCATATCATAAGAACATGATACATGAGGATAAAAAACTTCAATATTAAATAATAAGATAAGAGACTACTCAGGTCTCTAATACCAACTGACTCAAACACTCAAGCTACACAATTATGATCATGGTAGACCTATAAGAGAAAGGGACAAAGATGGTGGTCTAGGTAGCTGAAGTCAAGTGAAAAAGGGTAGAGACATATGTAAAGGATGATATGATAAAATTGAATCCACCAATACACATATAGGTGACTCAAGGTCTTGAATTTTAGTCAAAGCCTATAAGGCCTTAAGCTGGGCCCTCCTTGGATCCTCAATACCTCCTCTCCAACTTTGTGATAAAATCAAACCCCCATGGTAGGCCTAAGTTTATGAAGAGGTGTATGATGATGCAAGTCTTGAATAAGGTTTTATATCTAGAATAAGGTAGGGAAGTGGTTATTTTGGTCCTATTGCCCCTCTCAAGCTCCACTAACCTAGTCTACCATCTTGAACTACTAACTATAATGCTCATATCTCACCTAACAAGGTGACTCTAGCCTATTTATCTTAGGGGTACTTGGGGAACCCTATTC
Source organism: Torreya grandis (assembly GCA_037957365.1). Lineage (NCBI taxonomy): Eukaryota > Viridiplantae > Streptophyta > Pinopsida > Cupressales > Taxaceae > Torreya > Torreya grandis. The sequence goes on along the minus strand of JARHVA010001000.1, from coordinate 2,395,166 downwards.
ACTTATTATCTATGAAGGAAAGAGTTGAATTTAGAATACCAAATGTATGAATAAACCTTAACACTATCAACCCACCTAGAATGATTAAAAAAGGGATCAAAGGCTAACAACTTCCACTTAGAACTCACCATACAAAGTGCATGGGACTGGGATATATTTAATAGTTTTTAATGTTTCTATGGGCTCAACATACATGGAAATAAGTTTTGGGTTTGAGGTCTATACTCAATGAACCATCAATAAGATGGTAGGAAAACTAAACCCTTCATAAACCTTGATAAGGACTTGGTAAAGGAATTATGCCCCCAAAATCTTGAAAATGAGGTAGTTGACTCTATAAACTATCTTGAAAGTCTCCTTATGTCTCATAAGCACCCAAATGGTCTATTGATTAGCATGCACATACTATATATTATATGGATCAATCCTAAATAGAACTACTCCAAGCCAATGTATAAAGAATTAAAGAAAGTATACATGTTTCACATAGATATTAAGGGTAGAATAAATTAATAGGTTTATAATACTAAAAAATGATCACCTATAGGTGCCTTCACACCTAAGGGCCACCTGTAGACATGCCTAAATGCCTAGTTCTAGGATTATGTGTATATGATGAAGAATTAGGTGGCTTAACCAAGCTAACACAAATGATATAAATGATATAAGATATGAAATTCATACACTTAAGAGTGTAAAGTGACCTCATAACTCCATTTTGAAGGAAAAATAGATGAACCCTATTATTAGGCTTGTTGGCCTAATATCCTTCTTAAGGCATGACTATTTTTAGACTAAAAGCAAAGGAAAAGAAGGGTTATATGAGACATAAATCCATCATGTAATTACACTTTAAGGAGTTTCAGATGTGAAATAAGAGTGAGCTTGTTGAAGGGAGCTCAAGATTGGCCATTTTTGGCCTAAAATTGCCTTGAGAATGAACATAAGGTAAGATAGTCACCCAAAGAACACCTTCTTATGATCAAAAATATATAGAGGATCTACATGGAGTAATGATAACATAGGGAAGGTTTATGTTCCTTATCTACTAGAAGTTATTGGTATTATTTCATAGGTTAAAGACATCAAATATATGAACCATCGTTAAGATTTCAAATTGCTCTAAACCTCTCTAAAACCCTAATAGAGACTCGATGGGAGAGATATTGAGAAATTTGTACTCAGATGCATTAAATTGTCTTACGATACACCTTAAACTCATATTAAACTCTAAGGAGGTCCTATTCATGGCATTGGTCTATGTATACACATAATTCTTGACCAAATTTGACCTAGAAGTCAAATTGGGACCCCTATAGGTAAAATATTTTTTTAAGTGTTTTACGGGTCTAATGTTATGTAATGAGGTGTATTATAGGTTAATTTATGACATTTAGTGTTATATTATCCTTGGTTAATTAATATTTTAGTCTATTTATCATTTCATTTTGAGTCATTTACAGGGTCATAAATGGGCATTAAATAACTTGTATAGATTTCTTGGGAAGTGTGAAGGTTAAAAAAGGTGATGTCACATACCATGTGTCCTTGTATATATTAATCAACTATTGGTTACTAAAATTAGTAGGTTATTTAAAATAAAGGTTAGTTTTCTTGAGAAAAAGGTGAGTTTGGAACTTGTACAACTCATGGGGAAGTTTTCCACATGGAAAAAGATAATATAATGCCTATTATACTTATTCAATTTTAGTTACACATTTTAAATTCTCTAAACATGCCATTTTGTCCCAAAACCATTATACTCCTTTTTCACCCTTCTAAGCACACAAAACTAGTCTTCAGGCTTGTACTTTATATGGACAGTAGGGGAGATTTCAAATTAAACACCTTGGGGAGGTAAAATTATACTTAGAGACAATCATTTCCAGAAAAATATTTTTAATAATGGTGGCTTGTGATTTATGAACCATCCTCATGAAGTTGACTATGTTTATCTTCTTACTATTTCATGCACCCTATAGGTTTCACTCTATTTACGGAAATTCCATATAAAAAATTTGTTAAGGTTAAATCCAAAGGATTTTTTCTCTCTTCTTATATTCCTTCCATGATTTTTTTAGGTTTCATGGTGTTCTAGTGAGAAAATTATCTTAGGTTGGTGGATTAGTCTCTTTTTGGATGATAATTAATTTTCTACCATTCTCAAGATCCTCATGCTTGATCATGGTTTTAAAGCGTTGGAATAGGTCCCTTATTGTGTTTTAAATGTGATATTTTTTCCCTTCGCTATCCAATATCATCTTATAATACATATTCCATGAGAGTAAAGTCATGAAGCATCATGTAGCTAATTTGCTATAGAACTACCACATACATTTAACTAGATGAACTATGTAAGACTTTCAACATTCCCATAGAGGTATATTTATAGAATATATAATTTTAATACATAATCCCATTAGGCTTAAATAGATGATATCCTCTAAGGAGTGTAAAAGGAAAACTATTACAACCATATGCAACATTTACAGTCTAGCAACCATGGAAGTAAATCTATAGGCATCTCTTAGAAGGATTTTACGTTGGAATATAATTTTTTATAACTATTTCAATACCTTGATAGTGATAAACATTAATTTTAAGAATTTATAAATAGGTTAGGTTTGTTCATGAAGCTATTCCCCATGCATATTACTCAAATTCTACCCACTACCTATATATATCTCTATTAGCACCTACAAGAGAGAAAAAACACTAGGACAGAGATTTTAACCTATTTTTAAGTATTTTATGATCAATTTTTTTGTGTTTTTAAAGTTTTTCAAGGTCTAAGGACTAATGAAAAGCCTACCACGCTACTTACTGCTCACCCTCATCTTCATTGATTTCATTATGCAATAACCACCTAGAGGTGGCTTGAGCAGAGAGATAAAGAGAAATATTGAGGTGTTAAGTCACATAATGGATATAATTTTAATGTTATAATATCCTAAATGGATCCTAACATACACATCAAGAAGACTAGATTGCTAAACCAATGTTGAAGTCACCTTCAAAGTAATGACTGTGTTTCAATCTCATTATCCTTAAATTGGCAAAACTTAGCACTTATGGGTTGATGGAGTCTAGTTTTTGAAGCCTAAAATTTAACTCCCAAAATAATAAATTATTTCACTGATATCTATAGATTTGGACTACTAAGTGACCTTAGCACTTCAAGGAGAAAACAAGGTAAAATTCCATGTTTAGAAGACCTTATGGTGTGAAAGAGATCCAAATGAAAACGTAGGACATTAGGAGATATTTAATACTGATGTTTCAAGGTATAATATTCACCTAAAAGGTTCCCACTATGAAAACATCCACCTACAACTGATTAAGAAGGCAATAGGTTGAACATGTTGTCTAGGTGGTAATTAAAGCCAATACAAGGAAACATAAGTCTAATAGGTACTAAGTGACCTTAAAAAATAAAAAAGAGGGTATAAAAACTTAATTAAATGCCTATACCATAAAAATATACCTACAAGACCCCACATAGTCAGCTATAGTTGATTTTGAGAGGTAGAGACTAGAATTTGGTCCTCTTGATAAAGATATAACATAAGAGATGATTTCAAATGGGTTTTAAAAACATAAAATGATATTATATAACTTCAAGGAGGATAATTAAATATTTTTAAAATCCAATTATCCAATGTAACCTATATGTGTATTCCAAAGCATAAAAGTATAGTTAGAAAATGTGCATACAGTCTTGATCAATCAAGGTATAAAGAGGTTTGTATAAGATTAGGGTGATGATTCTGAGTGATTGGCAAATTCCAAAACATGAATAGACATATCAAATTAATTTTTAAATATATTATGAGGTTTCAATAATTCCATACACTATTCTCAAGCTTAATTCTTCCTAAATAACCTACAGGCATAAGCTTTGAAGCAGAACACAATCTTGTGAGTTTAGGAGTATGAAAGGTACATGAAAGTTTAGGGTGTTGAATGGATATTGTAACCACTCTATAATTTTCATGAAAATATACATAGGAATTTTATAATTTACATGGATCAAATAAGTGGCTCAAACAAGAAAAACATGATCTAAACTAAGAAACCCTACATATAGTCCTTATGTTAGTAGTTTACCTTGATTTTAGATAATTTTAAAGAGTCTAATCATATGATAAAAGTATAAATTTTTTTGTGGGAATTCCTAAAAAATTTATGAGGCCCATAAAATATCCATTTTAATTGAGGGAATAGGGTAAGTACCCTCTATTCTATCTCAAATAGAGGGTACTTCCATAGGGTCAAAACTGGTAGGTTTTAAAGGATGAGGATAGAAGAGGTAGAATAGAAGAAAAATAGGCCTCAAGTAAGGTGGTATAGGTTGTAATATACCTATTAAAATAATTAAAACCAATCATAGAGAGATGAAAATAAACAGAGTGTCCTAGAACTCCAAGGTTATAGTTGGCCTCATAGGCAGGGTTATGGCCTAGTGCCCAAATGAAAGGTCATTTTGATTAATCGATGTATAGGGGTATTATAACAATTGGGAAATTTTTTTTAGGGTATATGATATGTTTTTAGTCTGGTAATATCCAAATTAAACTATGAAAATATCAACTTTGGCTCATAAACCAATGTAATCATGCAAGAAATAGAAAGATAAGCTCGATGGGATAACTTGGAGTGCTCACATCTCCTAAAATAATTTTCATGGAGGTAAAATAATTTTTGAGGAGTTATCAAGGGTCCTTAGGATCACTTTTATGGAATTATTTTTAAAATCCATGTCCAAATTTCATGAACAAAGCTTAAGAATCAAAATAGACCTAAAACCCTTGGAAACCCTCAGTTAAGACCTGATGGAGAAAATGGAGCTGGATAGTTGATCAATTGTAATATTTTATACATAAAAAATATTTTAACTTGTATATTAATCTCTCAGGGTCATTTACACACTTTTGAGTTGTATATAATTGTATGGATGGGGTACAAAATAGGGTATTTCTAACTATTTTATGTATTTAGAAGCTTAAAAGAGGTTACAAGAGATGAAAAAAATTTGGAAGAAATATTGAGAATTTTTATAACTCCATATGTTTATTTCATACCTTATAACAACTCATAAGTTCCTCAATAAGAGATTTTATCTCAGCTAGTCAAAACTGACATAGTGACTAAGCTAGTGAGAAGGGTGGAAAACTTAAAATTAGGTGATTTTAAGGTGTTTTGATGCTTATAAACCCATGGAAGTTCTTATAACATATAATACACTCCATATAGTGAAATTTAATATAAATTTTATTCCTTTTTGGAGGCCAAGTATGCAAGGTGCATGAAGGAGGAGTTTTTTGGACTATAAATGATGATGGGTCATTCCTAGATGATTCTAGATGAAAAAGCCTACAAATAATGCATGAAGTGGCATTATTTTAACCCTTACCATTCATTCAAATAATAACACCTATCCATATTTATTTTTTTAATGTTCAAGTAAGTCGAAATCATGAAGGTAGTTTTTTGAGACAAAATAAGGAGTTTGATGCCACTTTTCATGAGTTTTACTATTTGGATGGACACTTGTGCTTCATGACCTTACATGGTTCATCCCATATCCTCTTTTCATGTATAACTAACTAATTATCTTATCTTTAAAATTTTAATTATGACCCTTGGACTTCTCTTTTCTCCTCTCTCTCTCAAGTTCTATAATAACTATCCATTTTTGCCATTGAAACTTATGCTCCACTTGAGTATGGTGAAGCCTTGATCATTTGCATACCATTTGATCAATAAGACTACTAATTTTTACCTCTTAATTACTATTCATAATTTTTTTTAGTTTAATTATCAATCTTACTTAGTGATAACTAAGATTTCCTTAGCATGTTGTCTCTTTCTTGCATCCTATTTACAGTTGGAAAGTTTCTTCTTATAAGGCATGTGAAGTGTTCTAGGAAGTGTTAAAGGTTGATTGAGTTAGTTATATTCACTAGTTCCATTTAAGTCCCCTTTTATAGTCTTCATAACCTATATATTCATCCATAACCTCATAATATAACATTGATGTGAGAAGATACAGATTGGAGAAGTGTATGTTGATTTTGTCCCTTGATTTCATGTGTAAAATAAAGCTAGTTGGAAGTCATCATATTATTTGGTGCATCACCCACCTTAGGATAGTTTTATTTTAGTTTTATATCTCCCTTTTCCCCATGTAATTTTAGGTGTAGTAGTGATCCAAAGTGGTACATCAAGGGAGCTATCCCATTCTAGAGAATCACTTCATTCTTAGGTTCACCCACAGCTTAGAGGTGTTTCCATTATGTCTCTGGGATGAGGATAACTTATGAATATAATAAAAGGATGAAAATATAATTGATAATAGTTTTTATCACACATGGTGGGACTCTTGGTCTAAGAGGTTGAAATATTTTTGGTTTTGTCTTTCAATAATTAGCCTTTAGAGGCATCTATTAAATCATTAATGGTGACACTAAAGTTATATCAACTGGTCAAGCAGTCCAAGTTATCCTTTGAAGATTGTTGGTAACATATTTATTTGTGTTATTTCTTTCAATGAAGTTTCATGGTTGAATTTGGTGTTGAGTATTATTTTACACAAGTTGGTGATGTTTATCAAGCTTATGGCAATCTTTATCAGCATTTTGAAAATTATTATTATCCCCAATATGATTATTTTAGGCCCCAATATGATCATTACCACCCATTCAGGAAGTTTATCAATCTTATATCCAACCTTCTCAATGTCTTGCTCCTATTCAACCTAGCCACTTCTCAATTCAATCCATTTCCACCTTTATGAAAACATTTTAAAGATATGATAAGTATATGTTAGATCTTGATACTCAAAGGGGATATGGTTTGGATAGTTCTATTAATATTATTCATAAGGTGAGAGATATAATATAGTTGGTCAAAAGAGAGTGGGCACCTATTAAGAGAGATAATTGGAAAAGGCTCACAAGTGAGATGCTAGATGTGAGTGGCTTAGTTTCTTCCTTAGAGGATAGGATAAGAATTCATGAAAGGTAGCCTCACCAAACCTATCAACCTTCATATCCACTTCCCAAAGATTTATATTAGTCTTAATTTACCCATACTCATGAGACAAATCCATCTTATCAAATTCATCCTTTTCCCAATTAGTTGGAAGAGAAATTTGAGAAGAGAAACCTTATTTTTGAAGTTAATCTTGATAGGCAGATTGAGTTGGATAATATGCATATGCAACAGTCCATCTTAGAATCAAAGGAAGTGGAATTAAATAATTAATTTCCCTCAAAAATTACATCCCAATCTCAAGGAGTAACCTTTAGATATGATATTCTAATTTGGAGATAAGGTGGAAAATATAAGCCTAAGGAGATTACAAGTTCCTTGAACACTTATCCATTCCTCAAATTTCATCACCACCTCAAAAAAAGACTTATAATCTTAACATCCTAAAATATACTAAGATATTGGATTCATGGGGAAATAAATAGGATAAAATTCTTGATAAAGAGTGTGAAGATTAGAAGGAGCTTAATCCTATACAAAACACTCCCACCCTTCCTAAATAAACCTCTTGTCCTCCATCTTAGCCCTATTCTAATCCTCATACTCATGATGATTCCTATGATATTAAATAAAAAAAATTTCAAGAGAAATTATCCAAGAAAATTTAAGAGCTAGAGTCATAAATTAAGTTACTAAGTCAAGGTGTGATGGAAGGTTTAGACCAAAAATATCCTATGCATAAACACACTCCGTCTACCCCTCCTTAAGAAAGTGTTCAAGATAAATTAGTTTTGAATGAATTTAATATAAAGTGGAAGTAATATAACCAAGCTATCTTATCCCAATGTATATCTCCCCTTCCTCAAGAGCTTCCAAAAGATCCTCCTACATTTCACTCTCAATCTAATTTTGATTTCTATATGCCACCTCCACCAACTAGTTCATCTTGTACTCACCCCATCATGATTTTCCTTGATGTACATATGGTATGGGAAACTAAAGAGGATAAATTGGTTGAAAAAAACTCATAACTCTTGCTTTAATAAATCCTCACTCCTTGGTACCTCATTTTACTAAGACATGATTACAAGATGCCTAGTCTTGGCATCACCAAGAAGGAGAAAGAAATGGAGTATATTGTAGCCTTTGAGAATCAAAGTAATGATATGGAAGTTGAGATGAAACTTGATATACCTCAATGGATACTAAATTATGAAGAAGAGGTGTTTTCTTGTGTGGATATTTCTGATTAGGTTGATGAGGAATAATGTTTTACTTTTGCCAAAGAGGGAGAAATGGTCATTGATTCTTCTATCACTATGTAGGATATCATGGATAGGAAAGAAAAAAATCATAATAAGCCTTAGGATGACTTGTTTTTATTCATTAGATAAGGATATACTCCTATTTAAGGATTTTATGATCTATTCAAAGATGGAGAAAGAAACCTTGGCACTCAAGTGAGTATGCAAAGAAAAAACAACCTTTAAAATTTATCCTTTCAAGAGGAATATGCATTTGATGACGATATGTTTAAATTCATAAAAATTGGATATCATCCTCTCAATTATTTGTGAGAAACATGTCAGTTATTAAAGGATGGAATAAGCTCCTATTGGCCACAATCTTATAAGGAATAAGAAATTACTCCTCTTGAAGCCATGCCTACTAAGGAGATAAAATTTGATCATGAGATGAAGATTAGGAAGAAGTATGATGCATGTGTAGAATTTCAAGAGGAATATATCTACATCAGACACCTATTTTAAGATGATATACTTAAGGTTAGATTAATTGAATTACCAATGAATAGGTCTAACCTACAAAGCATCCAATTTAAGGAGAAACATGATTGACACTATGACTCATATCACAGATAAGAATTAATAAAATTTCTTTTTGTTCATGGAAAAAATAGGTATGATTATTTTTTATTTGTACATAATATTTTTTTTTATGATTCGCTTAAGTTCCTTCAGTACATGTGTGTGTTTGTGTGTGTCTTTTTAGTTTCTTTATTTTTTTGTGTGTCCTTTGCTTCATGTGGTTGAGGTAGTCATTGGTCTTGTCTTGAACAAAGTATATGGTCAAGGTTTCCTTGTTTGTCTTAGACTTAATATTAACCCTAAGCTTAATGGAATAATAAAGCTAATATTCTAGTTATCATAACAAGCATGCTACCCCTATGAGTCACCAATTTGTTGATCAAGTTTGACTTGCAAGTTGAATTGGATCCCTATAGGTTAAAGCTTTGTTTTTAGGTGTTTTATGGGTCTAATTTTATGTCATGAGATGTATTATAGGCTGATGTCATTTAATGTTATACTGGCCTTGGTCAATTAGTATTTTATTCCATTTATTATTTTGAGTCATTTTAGAGGTCATAAATAGGCATTAAATGACTCGTATAGATTTATTAGGAAGTTATAAGGTTAAAAATGTATTATCATGCCCCATGTGTCCTCATATGTCTTATAGAAGAAATGGAAATTTTCTTGAGAAAAAAGGTGAGTTTAGTACTTGTACAACTCATGGGGAAGTGTGCCACATGGGGGAGGATCATAGAATTCCTTTTCAACTTCCTCAAGATCATTTACACATTTTAAATGCTCCAAAAGTGCCACTTTTGGCCCAAAACTATTCTACTCCATTTTTACCCTTTTAAGCACATAGAACCAATCTTCAGCATTGTACTTGGTAAAGATAGTAAGGCAAGTTTTCAATAAAACACCTTGGGGAGGTGAAATTACACTTAGATACTTCATTTACATAAAAATATTTTTAATAATAGTGTCCTATGCTTTATGAACCATCCTTATGAAGTTGATAGTGTTTTTTTGCTTATTATTTCATGTACCCTATAGGTTTTACTCCATTTTGGGAAATTCAATACAAACCAGTTGTTGAGGTGGAATATAGAGGATTTTAGATCTATTTTAAGATTCCATCCATGATTTTTTTAGGTTTCATCGTGTTATATTAAGCAAATCATCTTAGGTGGATAGATTAGTCTTTTTTGGGATGATATGCAGTTTTCCACCATTCTCAAGATCATGATACTTGATCATGGTTTTAGAGGGTCAAAATAGGTACTTTATCATGTTTTAAATGTGATATTATTTAAATTTACCTTCCAATACTATATTTTAATACATATTCCATGAGAGTGCAGTCATGAAGAATTATGTAGCTAGTTTGTTATAGGACTACCACATACAGTCAACTAGATGAACTATGTAAGACTTTAAACATGACCATGGATGTATATTTATATTATTTAGAATTTGAATACATCACCCTAGTAGGAAAAAACAAGTGAGATCCTATAATGAGTGTAAAAGGAGAACTATTATAGCCATATGCAATATTTATAGTCTAGCAGCCATGAAAGTATATCTACAGGAATCTCTTAGAAGGATATTACATTGGAATATAATTTTTGAAACTTGTTTAAATACCTTGATAGTGATAAAAATTCATTTTAATAATTTATAAAGAGGTCAAGTTTGTTCATGAATCGATTCCCCATGCATATTACTCAAATCCTACCCACTGCTTGTATATAACTCCATTAACACCTATAGGAGAGCAAAAACATTAGGATGGAGCTTTGAACCTTGTTTCAAGTCCTTCATGATCAATTAATTTTTTTAAAAAGTTTTAAAAGGTATAAAAACTAATTAAAATCCTACCACCATGCCTACTACTCACCCTCATCTTCAATTACTGCATTATGGAATAACCACCTATAGGTAGCCTAAGTAGAGAGCTAAAGAGACATATTGAGGTGCTAAGACACATAATGGAGATAATTTTGAAGTTATAACATTATAAAGGGATCCTAACATACACACCAATAATAATATACTACTAAAACAATGTTAAAATCACCTTCAAAGCAATGACTATGTGTTTTAGGCCCCTTATCCCTAAATTGGCAAAACAAAGCACCTATGGGTTTTGTAGATAGCATAAAACATAGTTTTAAAGAATTATAGAGCCTTTAATTGACAAGTACTTATAGTATCTAGAAATTAAATGAACCTCACAAAGTTTTGTGGTAGATATTTGATGGATTATAGTTGTTGAAGCCTCAAATTTGCCTCCTAAAGTACTAAATTCCTTCATTGATATCTATAGGTTTGAATTGCTAAGTGACCTTAGCACTTCAAGGAGAAAACAAGGAAAAATTCCATGTTTAGAATAACTTATGGTTTTAAATATATGCCAATGATCATGGAGGACATAAATATAGGTTTATTAGTTCATTTTCAAGGTCTAATATTCACTAATAGGTGCCCCATTATATAAACATCCACCTATAGCCAAGTAAGTAGGCAGTAGGTTGAACATGGTGTCTAGTTGGTAATTAAATCCCATAAAAGGAAACATAGGTCTAATAGGTTATACATAACCTTAAAAACTAAACAAGGAGGATATAAATAATTCATTCAAGGCCTAAATTATACAAATCTACCTATAGGACCCCACATAGTCAATTGTAGTTGACTGTGAGGGGCACAGAGCAAAATTGGGTCCTCTTGGTAAAGATATAACATAAGAGATGATTTAAAATGGGTTTAGCAAACATATAATTATCATATATAAATATAAAGAGGATAATTAAATATTTTACAAGTCTAATTATGAAAGCTAACCTAAAAGTGCAGTCCAAAGCAAAAAACATAGTAAAAAAATGTGCATGTACTCTTGATTAGTCAAGGGTACAAAGAAGTATGTATAAGATTAGGGTGATGATTATAAGTGACTAGTAGATTCCAAAACATTAATAGATATATTTAATTAATTTTTTAAAATATTATGAGGTTTCAAAAAGGCCATACACTATTATCAAGCTTAATTCTTCCTAAACAACCTACAGGCACAAGCTTTGAAGCATAACACAGCCGTATGAGTTTAAGAGTATGTAAGGTACATGAAGTGTTAGGGTGTTGAATGCATATTTCAAACACAATATCATGAACATGAAAACATGCATAGGCCTCTTAAAATGTATATGGATTAGATAAGTGGCTCAAACAAGCAAAACATGGTATACACCAAGAAACCCTACATATAGTCCTTATGCTAACAGTCTACCTCGATTTTTGATAGTTTTAGAGAGTATAATCATATGATCAAAGATAAATTTTTGTGATAAGTCATAAAAAAATTATTAGGCAAAAAAATATACATTTTTTTAGGGAATATGTTAAGTACCCTCTGTTTTATCTTAGATAAAGTGTACTTCCCTAGGGTCAAAACTAGCATGTTTTAGAGGGTGATGATAGAAGAGGTGGAATAGAAGAATAATAGACATCAAATAAGGTGGGAGAGGTTTTAAAATACCTATTAAAATAATGGAAAATAATCATATAGAGATGAAACTAGATATATTTTCCTAGAACTGCAAGGTTACAATTAGCCTGTTAGGTAGGGTTATGGCTTTGTATCCAAATGAAAGGTCATTCTCATTTATAAATGTAGAAGGGTATTTTAATGATATAGATATAATTTTGGAAATTTTAAAAAATTATACCAAGTCCTATACCATTGCATAAGACTCATCAAGAGCTTTCCAACGGTATGTAAAACTCCAAAAATAGAGCTCATTTGTTCCTTATGCAACTAGTCAAAGTTTTGTTCAAAATAGGTCAACAAGTGGTCAATTCTGGTCAAACTAGAAAAATTGATGATCTTGGAATTTTTATGAACTAGTTCCATGGTGTATAGATAATTTAGATATTTTTAGAAAATTTTATGATTTGAAAAATAGAGTCTATATGTGTAAGTTATGACCAGTCAATGTTATGGTCAAAATCAATGGTGTGGCCATAAAGTGACATGGCAATAGTATTAAGTGGAAAATGAAGAGACATTTTAATATGGTTAAAATATAAAAAATTGTATATTGGGGGATAATTATCACCCCATATTTTATAATAGATGGTGTATTATTAAAATTCTTATATTAAAATGTAAAGGGATAATATAAATACCATAAAAAATGGTAGAACGGGATATTATCCAATCCCATCAAAAAAGGTAGGGATAATGAATAATAAAACTATTTTTACACCTCATAAAATTATATAAATGGGTGAGGGGTTATTTTTAAATCAATGGGAATTGGAATTGGAATTTAGTGAATTCATTCCAAGGTTTCAAAGATCTCATGGCAGAGCCAAAGAGATGATATCCAAAGAGCCAAGAGCTGAGACTCAAAGAGTTGAAGAGCCAAAGAGCTAAGAGTAAAAGAACCAAAGATCCAAGATATAAATATTTGATAGTTGAAGATCTAAGAGAGGATATCTAGAGAAAGAGACAAATCTAGCTATATGTGGAGAGCCCTAATTTGAGTTCCTTTGAGCCACTTTTTAAAGTCTTGAAGTAAGACTTTTGGTGGAGAACTTTAGGAATGCGATATTTATTTTCATGATAGGAAAATGGAAGGTCTGTCTATGAGTTTTGGGACTTTTCAAAGGTTTTTTTATAAATTTATGTAGTCTTATAGGTGTGATTTAATAAATTAGAGAAACTATTCGAGAGTTTCAAGATTCTTCAAAGGGCTGAACATACACATTTGGTAGTGTTCTATGGAGGTGAAGAATCTATTCAAGAGTTTAGAGATTATTCGAAGGTATATAACACATGAATTCCTTATTTTTATATAATTTTTGCCTTGTTATTTCAAAAATTTAACAATGAATTGGTTCAGCTAATTTATGAACTTGAAGATGTAGGCATTATCGAACTCCATAATCAACTCTTTTACAGTGTGGTTGGTATTCTTGCATTGTGTTTCTTTAAATTAATTATTGTATGGATTAATTTTTGTATTTTTATTAAAGTACCTATAAAGATCTAAGGTAAAATTTTTGCATAAAAATTAGTGCTAATTTATGGATCAGTTTGGTATTAGAGTGGGTCAAGGTCAAGCCTTTAGGACCAAATTTGTAATGGATATGCACCATAGTGGTTCTCATAGAGGAACATGGATAGAGGAAAGGATCATAATATCCTAAGTACTAGTCAACATTCAAAATCCCTAGTTTGATAAAGGACACCATATAGACATCCAAACATTGTCTTATGATTTATGAGAACCTCTAAGCAGAGTGTTATAGTTATTTTAGAGGGATGTGTCCTTAGACTTGTGTTTAATGGGGACATCAAAATTGGTTATGTGACCACTAACATTGTATGTTGATTGGGATTTCCAACATTTCCACTATCACATTCCAAAATAGTTGGCATATAGAATGTCATTGTCTAAGGTATGGCAACATGTTATTGCACCTTACAATCTGATGTTGGGAGATAGTTCTCAGAGATGGTGACTTTCTATATCATCCCATTGGAGATGAATGAATTTGTTCTTGGAAATATTTATCTATTTACTTAGGAATCATCTTTCATAGATGATGGCATGGAGCTTCACCTAGATCACACTTGGATCATGTAGTTTGAGACAAGGTAGGTCATTGGACCTATTCAAGATGATTCTAGTCAAACATTAGACACATATGTACTAGGTGACCATAAAAAACCTAAATGTGAGCTACATGATGATTCATATGGTGAATACTAAATTAGCTAGGGCCACATCAAGATTTAATTGCTAGTAAGGAATCATAGGTGGTAGTTAAAGGATTTTGAGAATGTTAGTTTTTTATTTATATATGTTCATAGAACTAGCATAAATAATATTCTAGTTAGGATGTAAAAATAAGACCCATACAAGTAGTATTGTGGAATACAACATGAAGAGTTTTTAAAGACCCAAGAGGCATTATTTGTATCTATATATATAGGCATTGTAAAAAATTTAGTTTGTTTTTTTATGGAGTCACTTATAGAGAATAATTGAGTGATGGGTTTATCATTCACAAGTTTTATTCTCACATTTTGGTAGATATTTTCCATTAACAATGGTATATGTAGATTATGGTATGTTATATTCTTGTTTCTATCAAGTTTTATACTACATAAAATAGTTTAGTAGACTCAGGAAGCACTAGGTCCACATGCATACTTTTGGAGAAAGTCCATTAAGGCTATGCAATAGAAGAGGATGTTGATATATGTGTTATTATCAATGCATAATTTTGTGTAAAGGTGTTGAGGTTGTGTAGTATAAGAGGACATTGATGGACATGTTATTATCCATGCATACTTTTGTGTAGAGGGTATTAAGGCTATGTAGTAGAAGAGGATATGAATACACATATAAAATCTCATATCTATGTAGAGGCTTGTAGTAGCCATGTAATAGAGGATATTTAGGATCTCAATTCTATGTAAAGGTGATTGGATGGATGTATAGTAGAGGATAACATGTATGTATGTGTATAATCTTAGATCGGTGTAAAGGCTCACTGAGGTCATGTAGCAAAGGAGATTTAGGATATCACATATGTGTAGAGGCTCATTACAACCACATAGAAAATGAGATCACTAGAATTATATGTAGAGGATCATTACAACTATAGAGTAGAGGAGATCACTAAACTTTTATGTAGAGGCACATTAGAGTCCTACAGTAGAAGAGATCACTAGAATTATATGTAAAGGCTCATTGTAGCCATAAAATAGAGGAGAATACTAAACTTTTGTGTAGAGGGTCATTACATCCATGAAACAAATAAGATCACTAGTCTTACCTATGTAGAGGCTCATTTAATCCATGCATCATAAAATATCACTAGGATTTTTTGTGCAGAGGTTCATTGTAGTCATGTAGCAGAAAATATCATTGGGCTTATCATTGTAGAGGTTCTTATGAAGCCAAAGTCATCACATTCCAATACTTAATTATATATGAAGGCTATTGATGAACATGTAGTAGTAGATAAAATAAAAAATATGTGATCAGTCAATTGTTCCAATAATTTTAGGTGTAGTTATGGAACCTGAGTACACCGATAAGACTTTTTAGAGTATCTTCAAAACTGACAAGCATTTTATTGGAAACTAGCTTTTGATGGACCAAAAGCTTTCTCAATGGAGAGGTACGATCTAGAGATCATTTCAAAAAATTTACCAAATTATATTGATATTTTTACCATCACATAGGAATCATCAAGAGCTTTCCAATGGAATGTGGAACTCCAAAAATAGAGCTCATTTGCTCCTTGTGTAGCTACTCAAAGTTCTAGTCAAATTAGGTCAACAAGCAGTCAAAACTAGTCAAACTAGAAAAATTGATGATCTTATAATGTTTATGAACTAGTTCCATGTTTTATATCTCATTGAGATATTTCCATCATATTTTATGGTTCAAAAAATGTAGTCCTTATTTGCAGGTTATGACTAGTCAAAGTTATGGTCAAACTCAATGACGTAGCCATAAAGTGGCATGGCAATAGAGTTACATAGCAAATGAAAATCCATTTGGTTAAAATATAAACCATTATATATCAGGGACTAATTATCACCCCTCATTTATAAATACATGGGATATTATTAAAATTCTCATATTAAAATGTAAAGGGATAATATAAATCCCATAAAAAATGGTGGAATGGGATATTATCCAATCCCATCCAAAAAGGTGGGGATAATGAATGATCTCACTATTTTTTAACCTAAATAAAGTATATAAATTACTGAGGGGTTATTTTTAAATTAATGGGAATTATAATTGGAATGTAATGAATTCATTCCAAGGTTTTAAAGCTCTCGTGGTAGAGCCAAAGAGTCAAAGAGTCAGAGAGCTAAAGAGCTAAGAGCCAAAGAGACAAGAGTTGAAGAGTAAAAGAGCCAAGAGATGAAGATTTCAGAGCTTAAGATCTGATATTTGAGATAAAAAAAACAAGAGATGAATCCAGTCATATGTTGAGAGACCTAATTTAAGTTTATTTGAGCCACTTTTTAAAGTCTTGAAGTAAGACTTTTGGTGGAGAACTTTAGGAATATGAGATTGATTTTCATGATAGGAAGGTGTAAGCTCCATACATGAGTTTTTATAATTTTTTAAGGTCTATTTTTTATTTTATTTAGTCTTAGAGGTGTCCTTTCAGAAAGTGGAGAATCTGTCTAAGAGTTCTAAGATTCTTTGAAGGGCTGAACATACACATTTGGAAGTGTTCCAAGAAGGTGAAGAATCTATCTGAGAGTTATGAGATTATTCGAAGGTACATAAAATGTGAATTAATTATTTTTATGTAATGGTTTCCTTTTAATTTCAAAATTTTAATAATGAATTAGTTTAACTAATTTTTGAACTTGGAGACGTAGGCATTACTAAACTCCATAATCAACTCTTGTGTAGTGTGGTTAGTATTATTACATTGCTTTTCTTTAAGTTTATTATTTTAAGTATTAATTTTGGTATATTTAATAAATTTCATAAAATGATCCGTGATAAACCTTTTTCATTAAAATTAGTGCCAGTTTATGGATTAGGGAAGTAGCTCTATCTCAAATAGAGGGTACTTCCCTAGGGTCAAAACTAGTAGGTTTTAGAGGATGAGGATAGAAGAGGTAGACCAAAAGAAAAAGAGACATAAAATAAGGTGATATAGATTTTAAACTACATATTAAAATAATGGAAACATATCATAGATAGATGAAACTAAATAGAGTATCCTAGAACTCCAAGGTTATAGTCAGCCTGTTAGGCAAGGTTATGGTTTAGTGCCCAAATGAAAGGCCAATTTAATTTATATATTTATAATGGTATTATATCAATTGGGAAATTTTTTTAGGTCATATAATATGTTTTAAATTTGTTAATATCCAAAGGAAACTATGAAAAGGTCACTTTTAGATCAAAAACCAACTCAAGCATGTAGGAAATAGAATGACAAGCTCAATGGGCTAACTTGGAGTGCTCACCTTTCCTTGAGGAATTTACATGGAGGTCAAGGAAGTTTTTAAGAGTTATCAAGGGTCCTTCGGATCAAATTTTTGGAATTATTTAAAAAATCTGATGTCTAAATTTCATGAACAAAGATTAAGAGTCAAAATAGATCTAAAACCTTTATAAACCCTCAGTCAAGACCCAATGGAGAAAATGGAGTTATATAGATGACTAAATGACATATTTTGTATATAATAGTGATTTTAAATTGTAGATGAATCTCTAAATATCCTCCCCACCCCTTTAAGCTATATGAAATTGTATGGATGGGGTGCAAAACAAGGTTTTTATGACTATTTTATGCATTGTGTAGGTTCTAAGAGGTTACAAGAGATGAAAAAAATTGGAATAAATATTGAGACTTTTGATAACTCTAAATTTTCATTTAATACCTCATAAATACTCCTAAGTGACTCAATAGAAGCTCTCATATTAGCCTGTCAAAACTGGCATAGTGACCAAGCTAGTGAGAAGGGTGGAAAACTTCAAATTAGGTGATTTTAAGGTGTTATTGATGATTATATGTCTATGTATTTTAATTTAAAAATAATTCATTTTTTATGGCCAAGTGTGTAGGGTGCATGAAGAAGGAGTTTTATGGACTATAGATGATGGCTCATTCTTAGATGATTTTAGATGACCAAGCCTACAACCAATGCATGGAGAGGCATGCCTAAAACCTTTAACATTAATTTTAATCATTATATATACCACTAATAAGTTTTTGGACATTTAAATAGGTCCAAATCATGAAGGTAGTTTTTTGATCCAGAATAAGGAGTTTCATGCCAATTTTCATGAGTTTTATTGGTTGGATGGACACTTGTGCTTCCTAACCTTACATTTCTCATCCCATATCCTCTTATCATGCATAATTAACTAATTATATTATCTTTACAAGTTTCCTTTTTACCTTTTGAATTATCTCTTTTCATCTCTCTCTCGAGTTCTATAAGAACTAGTCATTTTGGCCATTATAACTTATGTCGCACTTAAATATGGTGAAGACCTACTCATTTATATACCATTTGATCAATAAGACTACTGATTGTTACCTATTCATGACTATTAATATTTTTTTCTATTTTAATGATCAATATTTCTTAGTGATAGCTAATATTTCTGTAGCATCTTGTCTCATTCTTGTATCATATTTACAATTAGAAAGGTTCTTATTATAGGGCATGTGAAGTGTTCTAGGAAGTGTTAAAGGTTAAGTGAGTTAGTATATTAAATAGTTACATTTAAGGCCTCTTGTATATTCCTTTTACCCTATACATTCATCCATAACCTCATAATGTGACATTGATGTTAGAATATCTGGACTCGAGAAGTGTATGTTCATTTGTCCCTTGATTTCATGTGTAACATGCATCTGGTTGAAATTCATAATCTCATTTAGTGTATCACCTCCCTTAGGATAGTTTGATTTCAATTTATATCTCCCTTTCACCCCCAAAATTCTAGGTTTATTAGTGATTCAAAGTGGTACATCAAGGGAACTAGCCATATCTAGAGATTCACCTCATTCTTAGGCTCACCCACAACCTAGAGGTGTTTCCATTATGCCACTTGGATGAGGGGAGATTAGGCATTTTCTCAAAGGGTTAAAATCTAAGTGACAACTAATTTTATCAAATTCTAATGCTTTACATCTTATAGGAACACATGGAGACTCAATCTCTTTATGTACTTGACTTAAAGGGTGCTTCGAGAAAGGGGTGGGAAAACTATTTATGCTTCACAATATTGTTGTCCCTTGTTGCCACATTATTATCAGTCCAACTAAATTCTAAAACCATTAACTAAGATATTAATCCTCCTTTACATAATCCTCTAGTATTTTCCACTTTTCCTCACCTTAAGTCCCTTTTTTTTGTCAGCTATGCTAGGTCAACTAGGTCGACCCTGTACATTGTTGGATAATTTTCACTTAGGAACTAGTTTGGCTCTTGGCTGACTAGCTTATGACCTCATGAATAATTGTATAAAATTATGTTAGGTCAACTAGGCCAACCATATTAGCCAATATTTTTGTAAGGGTTTAGGGTAAAATCCACTTATATATACAATATCATTTCAACATTATTTTAATATGTAATAAAGATTTATTATTCACTCATGATTCTTTATGATCTACTCTTACACCATTCTACTTGGATAATCTAGTCTTGTGGGTAAGTCTTAGATGTTTTGGCATTTCTTAGTGATCCTTACAAACCATAAAAACCTCTTGTAAATTTGTTTTGGCCAAGGGAAGTATTGAGTCTCGATGGGTTCACCATTCAGGTAAGTATTCTCTAACTTTAATCCTCTCTTTAGTAGATATAAGTAGCATAAGTATTGGATTCAAATAATATTACTCTTCATATTCCATATATTAGGGTCTTACTCATAAATATATTAATTTAGATTCTCTTATACATGTTTTGGTTATATACGATTTTGTGCCACAAGATTTGGTCATCGCTAGATTATATTTACTTTACTTGTTATTAGCTTAGTGTGATATTAAAACACAGGACTCCCTTAGGTTTATTTCATAATTATGCTTGATTGGAGGATTTGAAACCATCCATAACACTTTGTATTGTATTAAGATATCAAGTAATTAGGTCTAGAAGATCCTCATATTGATCATGTTCTTGCTTAACAAATGTGTCCCCAATTGGAAGTGTATGGTATGCACTATCTTCTCTGAGTCCAGATTGGTTTATATAAGTGATACATTTTTGATTACATACATTTTGGTGAGTCTAATGTGAATATATCCCTTGTAGGTTTTTGTTTTACTTGTTTCAATATTTTATCACTTTTATTAGCATATATTTGTGATAATGGGTCCACTGTATCAACATGATTCTAACTTCTATGTGTAGGTTTAACATACAATCACATCAATACGACCTTGGTCTAATTGTGTAGGATCTTTAGAAAGTCTAGGCTACTAGGTTGACCTAATTATCCTTGTACATTTTCAAACATCTATTTTAGAATACTACATCGACCCAATCAACCTTATACATTTTTAGGTTTTTAGAAAATAGGATCTACAAAGCTAGGTCGACCCAGTTAACATAGTTAGCAGAATTTGTAAGTAAAAATAAAGGTTCTTCAATAACAATATTACTTTCCTCTATATCTTGTAAACCACCAAGGTTCCTTTCCATCCTTATTTGTCATTTCTAGCATTTTTTATAGTCTTATTTCTCATAGTTTTTAGTCTTTAAGACTTCCCCTATATAGTTAACTAGGTCGACTTTATCAACATAATTATGTATTCTATGTTCTATTTGGAAAGCTAGGTCAACTCTATCGACATAGTTCATTTTTAGACCCTTAATTCTACAGTATATAAGGAAACACTATCAACCCTATTCTATATTCTCTACATACACTATCAAGTGAATTGACACTGTACTATGTTTCAAAGCTAGAATTAACCCTTATGTGATAGTAATTATCTCACACTTTCATTTCTTGTTTCTTGTAACCTTGACCTATATACCTCATAAATCTTATGTATCCCCTTAACTAGGTCCTTAGGGAAAGACTATGATGATAGGTCTTGCTGAGTTAGAATTAGATAAAGATGAAAACATCATGACTCATACAAGGTATTACGAGTCATAGATTCCCCATTGTATAAGTGTCTTAGAGGATGATGTTCATAATAATTCCAAACCAATGGGAAACTATGACCTTGTTACTGAAATTATGAATAATATTCCCACATTTATTTCATGGACCTCCTTAATAACTCTCTATCTCATTTTATGACATGAATTAATGCCTTAGGTATTATACATTTGAATAGCATCTCACCTCCTCCATAATACAAAATAAACCATATATACCTTGACATATTTCCACCTAGGAAATATTTGAGGTAAGTTGGTCATTTATTTGATATTATCTACTTACCTCTAGATGTCAATATGGATAAGAGAGGAGATGTAAACTTGTACTGACTGGTTTATATTTATAATAACTATGTAAAGATATATATGTATTCAATGATAAGGATACTATCAATATAGTCCCCTCCTCATTTCTCTAAAAGCTAGACAATGGAGAGACCAACTTACCTACCACCAAAAATATATTTTGATGATATTATAGCCTAAATTACTATTTAATTATAACCATTGTGTTACCTATTAATTTAGGTCCCATAAATATGCTCAATGAATTTTATGTCATATAAAAAATACTAACTACAACATGATCTTAGGGAGACCTTAGATCTATAAGATGAAGGCAATCCATTATAATCATTTCAAGAAATAGAATTTTAACACCTAGGAAAGGTTTTTCTACACAAGGTGAGCTTAATCCATTTGAAATTCATTAAGAAAACCTTACGAAATAAATAGGGCTTCACATTGACTATCATTTACCTAAGAACAATGTAATTAATGCACATTCACTAGATAAAGACAAATATGCCATTATGACCATGAAATGTGTTTTGAAATAAATTTATAATAGTTTTAAATAATAACCAAGTGAATAACTTAGGGAAAAGTCCGTAAGAATAATGTAAAAAATGGTTGAATAAAAAATTGTAACAATACAAGCCATATTTATCAAGATTGGTTGAGGTCATTACTATCCTAGAAAAACATAAAGCCATTACACTCCATTTTGATCCATGAGGAATATGAAACTATGAAATTTACAAATATAAACACCTTTAGATGAAATAAGGGTTAGATATTAAACTCAAAATTTTTATGGCTGATATACTTGAAAACCAAGAAACACTTCCTAAGAAAGATAATGATTTGTCTTCTATAAGTGATAAATACGCATTATATTACAATGGAGAATAAATGTTTTTTAGGAATTAGGGTAGAATTTACATTGATTTAACTTAGAGGAAGGATCATGTCATTTGTTTTTAACTCAATTTTTAATTCACAATCAATAGGACAGGATATGAGGCCTTATTATTAGGAATGTTTATTTATAAAAAGTTAGGTATTCAAAACCTTAAGAGTGAAGGTGATTCACAATTGGTAACCAATAAAGTTTCAAATATTTATTAGATTAAGTTGAACATATTCAAATTTATATAGAGTGTGTACATGAAGTTTCCAATTAATTTAATTTAATTTCCATAGAGGTTGTACCTATAAATAATAATCAACTTGTAGATTCCATGGTTGCTTTCTCCTATCTTTTTTCCCTTGTTAAGTGATACTAGAAACTGACTTCATAGTATTTGTAAGAATTGAAAACCTTGTCTTAAATATGAGAAATTATCAAATTTTCACCCATGTTGAAGAATAATCTAGTACTCTTATTCTATAATTTATAAAAATAATGATGTGATATTATAATTTCTATGAGAATACAATCACCTCAAATTTTTGCTTCATAAGATTGCTTTTCCCCTCATATTTTACCCATTATATACCCTCAAATTAGATTATTATGACTCATATTGTAATATCAAGGACTACTACACTTCTAATGAATAAAATGATGTATTTTAGGTAGATGGAAAAGATACCAATATTACTCTTACCCTTGAATAATTTGAAGATCAGAATGCTTCCATCATAGAGAACACTATTCATAGTAACATTGGGATCTAAAAGCCCCCAAAATCCCAAATTTTGGATCTTCACTCTCACCTCTATAGGTGGAAGACCAAAATAAGTTTCTTAATTAATTATCCATATATTTTTCCTTCTCTTACATAGGCATGTCATGAATATACTTGATGTAGTTATTGACTATTTTAAATCACCATGAAGGGTAACATTCATTTTTAGTTCAAGGCTTCAACATTCATGAAATTTTAAAAGTTTGATCCAAGTTCATGGGAATGGATAAGACTCAAAAGGAGAAATAAATAATTCACATGTTTTACTTCATAATTTTTATTAAAGGTTTGGTTTTCACATCTTTTATAGTGAAGTAGTTAAGGAAAGTGATGCAAAGGACTTCAAATTTTTTATTTTGAATAAAATTTATAACCACTTCATAAAGAATTATCTAAGTCTTTTCCTTTGTAAATTTTTTTGACAAAGTTGGAACTTTTGTTCCAAAAAAAATTTACAAATAGGAAGAATAATCAGGATGAATTTCATGAATACAAACCTTATGAAGAATAAAAATATCCATTTAATGAGTTAGAGGAAAAGCTGTGAAGGTTTTATAATTTTTCCCTGATTTCATGCATCACTCTTCTAACAACCCCAAGATTGTTTAAAATTATTTTAAATACTGAGACAATTTTAAATAAGTTGTCTTGTAATAAAATGACATTGTCAAAGTAGTGTGTAAGTGAGTTAGCATGATGTTTCCACATACTATAATCCTAGTGTCCTATAACCAATTATACAAGTTTAAATCCTATAGGATAGTGGGCTAGTGGGATGATGCCACATGGGTTTATATCATTTCCCCATTATCCTACATATTTTTATACAACCTAGAGAGATCTCAGAGCCTCTAGGATATCATATTATTAAGATTTCACCATATGGTGTGATTTTACTACTCCACAACCCTAGGGCATTTTGTGTAAGCAAATTAATGTGTCAAAATAGTGAGTGAGTGGGATGATACCAAATGGTAAAATTATCTTTCATTTTAGGAGGAATAATCAACACTACATTAGAATCCTTAGCTAAGAAAGGTAAGATGAAGAAGGAACCATGTGGAGATTTCAATCCCCAAGCAAATAATGATAAAATCACCTAATGAATATGAGAGCACCAACTGGCACTTAACAATGCCTAGATAATAGAGCCTAGGGAAAGGGTAGGGAAATAATAAGTTACCACATGGCACAGATGATAAATATATAATGCAAAGAATAAATTAATTAGGGAGATGACATGTGGAGGCCATCTACTATGGTTAGAGCTCAAGGGATTAAAGGGTTGATGTGATAAAGTAACAAAGGATGTGGTAAATGGAATAATTCCATGCTATCGATTTACTAGCCTAAATTTATATCCTATCCAATCTTCAAGACCATCATAAGAAATATTTGTATAATCAAAGCATTGTGGCTCAAGGATCATAGGATTACAAGATGAATGACTCAGAAGGATGTGGCAATTGGTATAGTAAATTAAAATAAGCTTGAGTCCATAGAATTTAATTTTATTATACCTAATAGCATTAAATCATGATTTAGAGTAGCATGATAAAATCATGACCAAAGTATATAGGATACATAAGTGTTTTAATAAAAATGCTTACATGTAAGTCTCTAAGTAATAGCATTAAAATCATAAGTAGTGGAATTAGGCCAAAATATTATAAGGCATTAATTCTAAAATATCTATAGTTGAATTATTGCACATGAAATTTTATAACTTGAGATGCAATCATTGAGTGATTAAATATTGGCTTTTGTATAGCCAATAGGAGTAGAGTCCAAGACGATAGATTTAAATTTAGTTTAATCATTACCATACATTAAGTATGCAGTTAGAGTCTTGGTTACCTTTGGCCATCCCCATTTGATTTGTAGAGAGATTATGTGTTTCAATTTTTGATATATAATTTAATTATCTCAGTTATATTTTTGATTGCAATCAATGACTTGTGGGCTTTCCATTTCCTATAACAACATGGGTCTTACATTGTAAAAGGGTCAACATTTTTAGGCATAGTAATGCTACCAAAATTTTCCCTCCATGAGTCCTTTTACCACCAAATGCTTATATTTATATGAGAATTGAGTTCACTTATTTCCTATATTATTACATTTTATGTGAATTTTATGGTTTTTTTATCTCTACTGATGGATGATATTTGTCCCTTTAATTGTATTGCATTTCCCAGGACCTCTATTTAGAATATGGATTTATCTTATTGGTTATATGTTGTGTGTATATAGGTCTATATAGATGCCACTTATGGATTATTCATCATCCCTCTTAGTGTTATATTATGTATTGCACCTCAATGTGAAATATTCATGCAATTAGAATGTTCATTTTAGAGTTTATGTGATATTTTCTCATCCTTTGATATTTTCAGTGTGTTCTTCGAGGCCTATATAGGTGATCTATCTAATCTTAGTGAATCACCATTATTTATTCGTTAACCCCCTCTTTCTTCTCCCCAAAACAAATTATATACTTAGGATTAGTTATAGATTTCTATTCAACTATTTTAGGCATACATGTTGATTGTAAATTAGATGAATTTAGATTAAAAAAAAATTGACCTTCTCTGGAGGTTCTTCCTAAGGAGCACAAGTGTCCCACACCTTGGGGATGATCCCATTATTCCATTTAACTAATTATTATAAATTAGGGGGTGAATAATTTGAGTGATAACAATTAATGACATGCCTGGTGGGATCAATATAAAGATTTAGATAAGAGCTTAGTGTTTTTCTTATTTAATAGTGTTGAAAACACTCTATAGAGAACATAGTGACTCCAATTATTTATGGTTTAAAAACATTAGTGCTTCACCTATATGCCAAGACAAATGAAATCATCTTTAAGAGGTATTGTTTTTAATTCTATAGAATTACTTGTACCTTCTAGAATAATAAGATTTAGATCATCCACATATCCTATTAGGATAGCTAGCAATTAAAGGAAATCCTCCCCAAGAGCTTAGTTACCCCTCCATTTGGTATATTTATCCAAACTATATGAAGGTTATTTCCTATTCCATTCATGGCTACCCAAAAAAAACCAATTATTTATTCCCTTTAATGGAGGTAGTCGTTTAGATCTAGTTTAATATGACGACATTCCAATTTCAACACTTAATATCTTATCATGTTTTATCGATGAGAATGTAACCACCCCTATAGAACACATACAAGTTATTACCAATATCTTCTTAGTCCATAATGTCACCAAAGATAATGTATAATTCAAGATACTCACCCCTTGTTTAAAATTAAAATCTATCCAATGGTATAATAGTCTAACACCTAAATCCATTCATAGATGGAATGAGTTAGAAGGAAAATTGTGTAAGAAATTTGAAGACAAAAGTGACCATTTATCTTTTATGGAGGATATTACCACCATTATGAGAGCCCCAAATAAACTAATGGTTGATTTTAGTTTTAGATTATAGATATTCTAGGAGAGAATACCTCCCTTGTTCAAGACATCTCCAAATACTATGTTTTTATTTTATTTGAGGGCTCTACATAGTTTTATAATTATAATGATCCAATCTATAGGAGGAGTATTAATCCATGATTCAAACAATATTTTATTAGGGATTATAATTATATAATTCAATATGGAAAGATTACTCATAGGCCTCACATGCCTCTCCTTTTATAACCACCACCCATTCAGTCAAATTCTCAACCTTCATTGGCACTTATCCCTATTGAAGCTAGCCCACCAACTACATCTACCATTCCTCCCAATGAACTACATAAAGCTAAGTCATTATTTCAAAGTTTTTATACTAATATGGTATCCTTAAATAGGTACTAATCCAAACATTATAGACCTTACCAACCATTTAATTAGTCTTACTAACATGCCAGACTACCTTATCAAAGTAATGCACAAGCCCAAAGATAACTCAATTACTCTCGACCACCTAATATGCAAAATGATAATACTACCAACACTTTTAGAGCCCTTGTTCCTATTCAAATAAATCTATACCAAGATTATGAGTGGTTTTTTTCCTTAAAATTATCCACATAATCAATCCAACTATGAAAATGGAGTGCAAAACCAATATTTGATTGTGTAAAGTATATCATACCCTTAGGAATAACCAAAACAATCAGTTTCATAGAGAAAATAAGTGTGTGAAGAGGACCAAACATAGGTGGATGAAACAACTTTGGTAAACTGGTAGGAAAATGACTTCATTCGCATAAATTAGATCCAAGTACCAAATGCAATGAATAATCCAATGGCTTACAATACAAGGTTTAAAATAAAGGCAATGGAAGCTAAGAAATATTCATTAGTAGGCAAAAACTCTACTTAAAAATTATATGTGAGGTTTCAAAAAAAAGGTGACCCTTGGTACCATCCAAGAATAAATAAATAATCCTACTTAGAAGGAGATTCAAACATAAGATAGTTAATACACTAAGTAGGACATTACTAACCCAAATTTTTAGATGAAAGGGACTCAAATTACCTTCAACATAATGGAGAAAATGAATAAAAAAACTTGAACATGACTATGTGGTAGGCCATGTCCATTCCTTCTCAAAAGAATTTATTGCATAAAGCATTAAAGATATTTCATATTCATGAACCATTAAAGGCCTCTCCAACCATTTCCAAAATCTTGTGTCGATCAATGGAAGGAGAGCTTGTCAAAATCAGAAAGTAACTATCATTATATATCTCTTTGATCATAGGTAGATACCTCATTCATAATTATATGATTGATTTGGGTGTAGGTATCTTAGTCATGCCCAAGAAGATAATTGATATTCTAGGTATAGAGTATACCATAATTGTAAAAGGAGTTATTTAACTAGAAGGAAAATTTGTCAACACCATAGAGGTCATTACAGGATTTAACTTGACCTTATATGCATGCCCTAGCATCTACATTATCTAAGACATATTTATTATAAACCTACCTCCCTTTTTTTCCATTTATCTTTCAAGATATTTCAATATAAAATTGGGTAGGTTTTGTCATCTGATTGGTCACACATGTTATTGAGGATTAGATATGGAACTGAGGTGACCTTCAAAGCTAAGACTATTTTTAGAGATCATATAGATCCATACTCACCAAATCCTATCGACATTAAGTATGCAATACATAACCTTGAGTATAGTATATTCCTACATGAGACTACCACACCTTTAGAGGTAGTCCCAGATGTATCAATAGATGAATGAGATGATAACCATTTTGGATTTGATACACCTGATTATATGATTTAAATAATATTAGGAAATTATTACATCCTTGTGGATGAATTTTCTCTATTAAACCTCATAAAAACTCAAGAAGACCTTGAAGGAATTAGCCATATTTCAAAGGTTCCAAAATTAGAAATGGTGTAGATGTAGGCATTATGATGATATATCCTCAAAAAGAGAAATAATTTCAAGCATGATAACTAAAATTTAGTTTCAGCAATAATGTATCCAAATATGAGGCATTGATCCAAGGCTTCCAGTTCACACAAAAGAAAGGAATTAAGATACTACAAGTGTTTAGGGATATCAATATCTTTGTAAACTAGGTTAGAAGACAAAATGCATCCAAGAATATCTTGATAAAGGCTTATAAAAACAAAGTCTAGAATATAATTAAAATCTTTGATATTTTCAATATACAAACTATGTCAAGGATGTAAAATATTGATGTAGATAGGCTTACCATAGTAGGTTGTCAATATGACCTACTTATTGATTTTGTGAGAGATTCATGATAGATTTTCAAGATTATAGTTAGACCTTTAGTGCTTAATAATGATGTTAATTTGTAATTTTTTAATAATTATAATCAAATCATTAATATTTTACAAGAGGAGGCAAAGTTTTCTACCAAAAACTAGTCAGGCTTGTAATTACAGTATGAGGATCAAATCATCTAATTAAAAGGAAACACGCTACCTAGGGGACTAGTCACACTAGAGGAAATCTTCAACTTTGATGTTAAATTCAAAGGTGAGAAGAGAAACATGATGGTTAATGAGTAAATATTAAGGCTAGTGGCCATTTCTAATGACAATTTGTTAAAAGATGATAAGGTATGCTCCCCATTTAAAGTCAAAGAATTCATTGATCCAAGTAGAATATATGATGATATATTCATATGGATTGACCAAGACATCAAAGGGTTTGATCTAATTTTAACCCATCATATGATTAAGCTCAACCCCAATACTAGGATAATTAGATAAGAGCAAAGACCAATTAACCCTATGATTAAGCCCTTAATGAGGAATTAACTCTCAAAACTCATTGAGTACAACATAATATTTTTAATCAAACATTCCTCATGGGTAGATAAGATCATCCCAATATATAATAAGAATTAATAGATCCATTTTTAGGCACCTCATCTATAATTTTATAATTTATTGGGTGTAAGTAGATTAGTCATGCCGCTAAAGATAGTTGATATGCTAGGTATGGAGTATACCACAATTGAAAAAGGAGTTATTCAACTAGATAAAACATCTATCAAAACCATAGGGGTTATTATAATATTAAAATTGACTTTGCATGCATGATCTAGCCTCTACATTATCTTAGATATATCTATTATAGAACTTCCTCCCTTTTCTTCCATTTATCTTTCAATAAATTTCACTAAAAAAATGTGCAGGTATTTGTCATCTAACTAGTCACACATGTTATTGGGGACTAGATATGGAACCATGGTGACCATCAAGGTTGAGCCTATTTGTAGAGATCATATAGATCCATACTCACCAAATCCTATTGACATGAAGTATACAATTGATGACCTTGAATATGAATGAAGTCCTACATGAGACTAACACACCTATAGAGGAAGTCCCAAATGTATCACTAGAGGATTGGGATAATGAACATTTTAGATTTAATACACATGATTATATAGAGGAAATAATATTGGGAAATTATTACATCCTTAAGGATGATTCTATTGTGTTGAACCTCATAAAAACTCAAGAAGACCTCAAAGGAATATGGAAGCTATATTTTGAAGGTTCTATAATTAAAAATGGTTTAGGTTTAGGCATTTTGATGATCTCTCATAAAAAAGAGAAATACTTTCATGCATGTAGAATACAATTGAGTTGCATCGATAATGTATCAAAATATGAGGAATTGATCCAAGGATTCTATTTATCATAAAAGAAAGGAATTAAGGCAATGTAAGTGTTTAGGGTATCAAGATCTTTATAAACTAGGTGAGAACCCAAAATGCATCCAATAATATCTTGATAAAGGATTATAAACATGGATTTTGGAATCTCATTCAAATCTTTGATGTTTTTAACATAAAATTTATGTCAAAGAAGCAAAATATTGATATAGATAGGCATACCATAGTAGATTCTTAATATAACCACCCTATTGATGTTATGAGAGATTCATGATAGCTTATCATGACTATAGTTAGACTATAGTGCTTAATAATAATGTGAATTGGTAATTATTTAATTATTATGATTAGATCATTAAATTTTTATAAGAGGTGGCAAAGTTTTCTACTAAAAACTAGTTAAGGTTGTAGTCATAACATGAGGATTAAATCATCCAATTAAAAGGAAATAAACTACGCTGGGGATTAGTCACACTAGAGTACATCTTTAATTCTAATGATAAATTCAAAGGTGATAAGAGAAACATGATGGTGAAGGAGTAAATATTCAAGCTAGTGGCCATATCTAATGACAAACTCCTAAAATATGATAAGATATGATTCCCATTTAAAGTCAAAAAAATCATTGAGCTAAGAAAAATATATGATGATATACTCACATGTATCTATCAAGACCTCTTATGCTTTGATCTAGGATTATCCCATCATATGATTGAGTTTGACCCCAATACCAACATAATCAGATAGAAATATAGGCCAATAAACCCTAATCTTGAGATCTTAATGAGGAAGGAAATCTCAAAGCTCATTTAGGACAACATACTATTTCAAATAAAACATTATTCATGGGTAGGTAATCTATTCCCAATGCATAATAATAATGGATACATCCATTTGTGCATAGACTTTAAGTCCTTGAACAAAGCCTCCCTCAAATACCACTATCCCCTTATACCAATGGAGAAATTTCTATAAATAATCATAGGTGTAGAAAGGTTTTCACTATTGGATGGTTATTATAACTATAAACAAGTACTTATGTGGGAGTGTGACCAATTTAAAATGGCATTCAAAACTAATTGGGTTACCTTCACATACCAAAGTATGTTGTTTAGTTTTAAAAATGTAAGAGCTACCTTTTAGAGGGACATTGATATGGTATTTAAGGGAATCCTCAATAGTATAATCTTAGGTTGCCTTTGTGACATAATTTTTTTTCCAAGCATGTAGAAGATAATTTAGGTCACCTAGATAAATTCATTGAAAAAATATGAGAGATAAAGATCTCTCTAAACCCAAGAAAGTTTATATTTTCAATGTATAAATATAAAATCTTGTGACACATCATCTCTAAATAGGGACCCATAATTGATCCTAAACATTTTAAGGCCATTCTATCACTCCCTATCCTAGGTCATAATAAGGCTATCCAAATATCCTTTGGACCAATAAAATTTGTTAGAAGGTTTGTGTCAAGTTTTATCAATTTGATCAAGCCCTTCATAACAATTCTCAAAAAGAGGGCTCCTATTAGTTGGACCCAAGAAGGCCAAAGTATTTTTACGGATATCAATTACACCATTACAAAATCACCTACTTTAATAAACCCATATTATGGTAAGGATTTCATCTTCTATGCATTTAGTGAAATTGAAGGCATATCTACCATTCTTACATAATAGAATAATGACCAACTAGATTAGCTTATTACTTTATTTATTTAATCAGTCAAGGATTATGATATGCAATACAAATTTTTATAAAGGTGCACCCTTTTAGTAATAATAGTGCTCAATAAAATTAGGAACATGTTCTCCAACAACAAGACCCAACTTATGGTCTCACACTCAAGTATTAAAAAGTTATTACTAAATACATTGGAAATAAGAGAGTCTATGGGTCACACAGGTGATGAAATATGACATAAACATCCAAATCACCAAGTTAGTGCAAGGCAAAGGACTCTTTGAGAAGCTAGTAGAGGATGTAAAGAACCAATATTGCATAGTTTTTCACTACATGAAAACGAACTAGAAGACCAAGGTGCCTCAGCAAGTTGAACTAAGAGTATGAGGATCTTCCTTTAGATTGATTCATATCAGTAAGGATAGAACAAATCTAAGTGTATACATTTTAGGTTATAATCCATTATTTATGTGATTTTTAGTAGTGTCCTTTTTAGAAGAGACATCAATGGAGTTCTGTTACAATGCATAAAATAAGATTAGGTGAATAATATCCTAGAAGAGTTCCATGATGGTCCATCAAGAAGACATTATTTAGCTGTCTATTATTAGCTAATTCTATTCAAATATGCACATGGATGAGTGTGAAGCTATACAAAGTACACTTTATTTTTAGGCAAACATAAACTAGTAGGCTCACCTATGTTCCCAATACAAGATGATCAACCCTTTGTGTACTAGGTCCTAGACTTCATTAGTATGATAAATCTACCATCAAATATTGGACATAATTGGATCTTCATGGAAACTAAATACTTCACAAGGTGGACAAATTTAGTATATATCAAAGAGGCTAATGAAGTTTTGATCTTAGACTAATATGAAAGAATTTGCATAATATTTGGTGTTTTATCCACTATTATCTTAGATAATTCACTAGCTTTCCTCAAATCTAAGATCAGTGAATGAGTCATCAAACATAAAATTCACCTGAGCACTTCCTTCAACTATTACCCCCAAGGTAATGGTTTATCTGAGTCAGCTAATAATAACTTGATTTGTATCATTAAGAAACCATGGAATATAATGAGTGATCCTAGCATACCAAGCTCAAGATAGCCCTCTAGGTAGATCAAACAATGCCAAAAATTGTGCTAGGGAATTGACCCTTCATGTTAGTCTATAAAAAGGAATAAAGGTTTCCCATGTTTCTCAAATTTCCTTCATTAGATCTAGATCATCAATTATAATTTCAAGAGAGTGATGCCATGATATTAAGGTTATCCAAGCCAATGGAGATCAAAGAACTTAGGGTGAAAGCCATGTGCACTATGGAGTTTCAGTAGGTGCAGACCAAGAGAACATTTGATAGAAGGGATGATGACACAAGTTTCAATGAAGAAGAATTGTTACTTAAAAAGGGACATAAATAGAACAAAGTTTGGGAATAATAAAAAGTTTTATACCATATGGATTAGCTCATATACCATAGCTAGTTATAAGTAAGCTAATACATACTAGCTTACAAGGCCAAGAAGATAAAGGTTTCCCATCCCCATCAATTATATTTATCTCAAACACTATATATGATGATCATGAACACCCTTATAAATATTATTTTAGTTAAATTTTTTTTCCTCTAAGTCTTATGGTGTAATAGCTTATTTGTTTTCTTTCCCTATGTGTTTTGACACTTTTATTTGTTTTTATTATTACTTTTGTTGTTTGTATAGAGGTTAATATTAGTTCAGTTATTAAGAATTAA
Source organism: Torreya grandis (assembly GCA_037957365.1). Taxonomy (NCBI): domain Eukaryota; kingdom Viridiplantae; phylum Streptophyta; class Pinopsida; order Cupressales; family Taxaceae; genus Torreya; species Torreya grandis. Next base: position 2,361,094 of record JARHVA010001000.1, on the reverse strand, counting down.
GATAATCAAGTTACATCAAATTTTTGTTTTTAGAATCAAAAGTTTGAGGTGTTTTTATGACTCCATGCCCAATGAATTAAATAAAGGCTACTATATTCCTACTGAACAGGCAAACATCCCACAAATATCACTAGAATGTTGACTATTTTTAGTCACCATGAAGGGTGGCATCCATTTTTAGTTTAAAGCTTTAGTAGTCATGAAGGTTTTAGGGCTTGATCTAAGTTCATGGAAATATCTAAGTCTTGAAAGGATAAATCAATACTTTATGGGTTTTGATTCATGATTTTTTAAAAATATTTGGTCTTCATGTCTTTTATAGTGAAGTAGTCATGAAAAGTGTAGAAAAGGACTTTGAAACATTAATTTTGAACAAGAGTTTTGACCACTTCATAAAGAATCAACAAAGTCTTTTCCTTTAAAAAATGTTTAAAATTTTTGAAACTTTAAATCCAAATAAAAGTTTTGAAGAGGATGACTAGTTAGGTTGAATTTTGTGAAGATAGATATTACAAAAAAGAGAAATATTCACTGGATAAGTCAAAGGAAAAGTTGAAAAGGTTTTATATATTCAAAAAATTCTACACATCACTCTCTCAATAGTCTTAGACCTCTTTAAAAGTATTTTAAAGACTCAATTAATTTTCAAAAAGTTGCTCAGTGAGGCAATGACGTCACCAAAGTAGTGGGTTAGTAAGATGTTTCCACATGTCACAATCTTGGTGTCCTAATGTACCATAACCATCTGTATAAGTTCAAAGCCTCTAATATAGTGGGTTATCATGATGATGCCACATAGAATAATCCTACTATCCCAAAGCCTTTGGGATAATGGGTGAGTAGGATGGCACTACATGGCATGATCATATAGATCCATAGCCCTGAGGTAGTTTATGTAAGTAGAGTAGTATTTTGGAACATCAGATGAATGGGATGATTCCACGTAGTGAAATCCTAATTAACCATAGGAGGAATAATTATCACTTCATTTGAATCCTCAATTGAGTAACAAAAGAGTGAGAAATATCCACATGGAGACGGCAAGCCCCAAGCACATAGTGGTAGGATCACCTAGAGAATAAGAAACACCAGCTAACACATGACAAATCCTAACTAATAAATCCTAGAGAAAGGGTATGTAAATAAAATGATTCCACATGGCCCATCTAATATATTTATAATATAGAGCCCTAAGTAATTAGGGAGATGACTTTTAGAGGCCATAGACTATGATCAAGGATCAATGGATTAAAGGGGTGATATGATCAAGTAAAGAAGGAGGTGGATAATTGAATAATTCCATGCCATAAATGTACAAGCCTAAAATTGATGGCCCATCTACACATCAATCGTCAAAAGTAAGATTTGTAGAATTAGAGCATGGTGGCTCAAAGATCACATGACTACTGTATAAATGACTCAAGAGGATATGGTAGTTGGTATAGTGAATTGAACTAAGCCCAATTCTATAGAATTTAATGCTAATATAGATAGTAACATATAAGTAAGAGTGAGATCAGCATGATGAGATCATGACCAGATCATATAGGACAAAGAAGTGTATTAATAAAAATCATGGCATGAAAGTCTCTAGGGATCAAAATTTAAAGTATAAGTGGTGAACATAGCCTAGAATATTCAAAGGTAATAATTATAAAATATCTATAACATCATTCTTGTGCATGAAATCTTATAAATTGAGTTGTCTCCATTGATCAATTAAATATGTGTTTTTGCACAACCAATAAGAGAAGGGGCTGAGATGAAATATTCAAGTTTTGGGTAATCATCACCATGCCTCAAGGATTTAATGAGAGTCCCTATTACATTTGGCCATCCCTATCTGATTTGTAGAGAGACTATATGTCTTGATATTTGATATTCAATTTAATTATCTCAGCTATATTTCTGATTTTAATCAATGACTCACAGGCTTCCCATTACCTATAAAATATTGGGTTTTACATTATAAAATGGTTACCATTTATAGGCATAATAATGATATCAAAATTTTCCCTCCATGATCCCCTTTACTTTGTAATCCTTACATTTTAATGAAAATTAAGTTCAACTCTTTCCTTTCTTATTGTATTTTGTGTGCATCTTATGCTTTGTTGATCTTTTCTTATGGATGTATCTTTTTCCCTTTCATTACATCCAATCCCTAGCACCTATATGCATAACTTGGATTTCTCTTATAGGTTGTATACTATGTGCATATAGGTCTATATAGACACCACTTTTTGTCATAGTTTTTACCTTATGAAGAACTTTTATTACCCTACAAGTAATCTTTCAAACTATGACATTACCATGGGTAAATATGATTGGTCCATTTTCTCTAGGAAATTACATGATATTCCAAAAGGGTTGAGAAATAATTTTCCAAAGTTCTATAGAGATGGAAAATAACATATAGATGAATACCTTGTAGACTTCAATGTTCGTGTGGTATTTTGTGTATTGAGCATGAAGACGTTACCATCAAGTTATTCATCAAAAATATTCATGATGGGGATATATATATATCCCCATCATGAATATTTTTGATGAATAACTTGATGGTAACGTCTTCATGCTCAATACACAAAATACCACACGAAACATTGAAGTCTGCAAGGTGTTCAACTATATGTTATATATATATATATATAAATATATATATATATATATATATATATATATATATATATATATATATATATATATATATTTGTTTTACCACCTCACTCAAAGATTTTTTACTAATTGGAATACTATGAAGACTAAATTTGAAAATAGATTTAATCTAGTTGAAGATTCCCATGCTTACACAAATGAAGAAAGATTTTTATGAGCTTATGAGAGATTTTGTTACCTAATTCCATAGGTTGCTAAATAAAATACCAACTATTACATGACAAACAAATGAAAATATTTTTTTTATCAACTCTTAGTTGGTTGAAGTTATCAATTGAGAAATATTAGGGTAGCATACTTTTAAGAAAGTCAAGAATTGGCTATTAATGTAGATAATGACATGATAATGTCTGGAAAACTAAAAAAGAACCTTCAAAGAGTAAAGCTCCAAGTTGAAGATAATATTCAATAATATATATATATATATATTGGTTTTACCACCTCACTCAAAGATTTATTACTAATTGGAATTCTATGAAGACTAAATTTGAAAATAGATTTAATCTAGCTGAAGATTCCCATGCTTACACAAATGAAAAAAGAGTTTTATGAGCTTATGAGAGATTTTGTTACCTAATTCCATAGGTTGATAAATAAAATACCAACTACTACATGACAAACAAATGAAAATATTTTTTTTATCAACTCTTAGTTGTTTGAATTTATCAATTGAGAAATATGAGGGTAGCATACTTTTAATAAAGTCAAGAATTGGCTATTAATGTCGATGATGACATGATAATATTTGAAAAACTAAAAAAGAGCCTTCAAAGAGTAAAGCTCCAAGTTGAAGATAGTATTCAATAAAATAGTTTTTAAAGAAGATGGATAATGATATAATATCCCTAAAAAATCAAATACCTCAGAACACCATTACCGTTATGTACCAAGATGTTCCAAGGAGGAACTACATTCCTTTTTAAAGAGATCTCCCTAGATTGAAAGATCTTCAACCAAAACTTGCACTTGAAACTCCTCCTCAATAAAATACTAATAAACCTATAAATATAGTCTTGGGAATCAAATATATAATTTTATATGAAGAGGTTGAAGAATAAAATGAATAAAAGAATCTAGAACTTTAATAATGTGAAATTGAATAACTTGGTGGTGATTCCATTAATACATTTATGGAATACAATTCATACAAAAATTACTATGAAGAAAGTGTTGGGGATATGAATATTCAATCCTCTACAATTTTCACTATAGCTTATAAATATAAAAAATAGTCTAGTGACACACATTAGGAAAACCCAAAGGTTATCCTCCCATGAGGAACCACCCCACTAGTCCAAGCCAAAGGAAAATAACCACTAATAAGTAGTTTATCAAATGTAAATTATTATTGACATGTATAAACTCCTATCTATTTTCCTATTTTTTACATAATTAATCATGTTAATAAAACCAAAATTTATATGTCATAAGCTGAGTACTTGAGAGCATACCCAGAGTAGTTAGATAGGTTAGTTGATTTTGATAAAGGGAAAAATGCCAATGCTATAAAATCTGATTTGAAAGGAATCCTAACTAACCCTATTTATTCCAATCAAGTAAACTAAATGGCCACAACCAATTATAAATCCAATAAAGTTGACCCATTCTATATTTCCCTATTTCTCAAGGGATGTAAAGTTAGTAATTTTATCATTGACATAGGAGCCTCTAATAATATATGCTTGTCAAAGTTGCTCATGTTCTTGGCCTAATATATACTAAAATATTTGGGAATTGTTATTATATGGAGGTAAAACAAGTTTCACTCATTGGATATATTAGAGATGCATAATTAGATTTGGTATATTTTTCCCAAAAATGAATTAAATTTAATATTTTAGTTGTAGACATTATGACAACTTATAACATTCTTTTGGATAGAAATTTTTGCAAACAATTAGGAGGAAAAATATAATTGAATTTATTGCATGCCATGATTCTAGTCGAAGGAGTCAAATAATGTCTATAATATCAACTAAAAATGAAATATACAGTACAAAAAGTTGATGATCCCAGGGAAGATATTTTGTATGAATATGTAGTAACTATTAATTATCTTTTGATGACATAGAAAGCTATATAATTACCATAAATCATGAAATCAAACTTGAATGATTATTGGATGATGGAGTTTTATTATAGTTTTTCATCAACAATTCGACGTGTAGGAGTGATCTTGATATCTCCATCTAAAGAAAATTTTCCTTTTTTATTACAAGTTATAGTTTAACTGTACTGACAACATAACCAAATATGAAGCACTTTTTTTAGGGACTAGAGGTATTAGAAGAGATGAGAATCAATAATTTTAAAGACTTGGGTGATGTTAAACTCATTTTAAAACATTTCAAAGGTTAGTACCAAGTGAATAATGATCATATAAGGCATTATAGGAATAAAGTCTAGGATAGCATAGAAATATTTGATGCTTTCTATATCAATATGATTCCTCATAAACACAACTCTAAAGCTGATGATTTGGAAATATCATCTTCTTTTATGATTCCTCATGTATATATTGGTGTATAAAAATATATGATTAAGATAATATATAGGACAAGTGTCCTAGACAATGCAGATAATTGGAAAATTTTCAATGATGATCAAAATATTATTTTTTTCCTTGAGAAAGGAAATATCTTTAGAAATTTATATTTTGAGGGTAGCAATTCTTTATATAGGGAATCTTCAATTCATACACCAAAAGAGGGAATAATAGATGAACAAGATGAATAATATGTTATCAAATTGAAAGGAAATAAAATTCCTAAAGGCTTGGTCTCCTTAAAAGAATTGTTTGATAAACATAGATTTGTAAAGAGTAAAATGTAAAAAGGAAGTCTTGATTCTGATGACTATGGAAAAATAAACATTAGATTAGAGGAACATCCTATGTTCATCAATATTGAAAAATGTTTCTCACTATAATAAAAATATTATTTTGTTATCCTTCACCATAAAATAATGATATATTTGTATATTCATATGCATACCTTAAGTCTTTTCATCCTAGAAAAATTCAACATATAGTTACTCTAAAGCCTAATGTAAAAATTTTCAAACAAAAACTAAGGCAATATAATTCTAAAATCATAGGGATGATGCTTGTCAAAGTGTAAAATATGCTTGATGCTCACATTATCTTTCCTATCCACCATTCAACTTGGGTAGCCAACATAGTACTCGTCCATAATAATAATGGTGAGATCAAAATATATGTCAATTTAATAAACCTTAATCCAACATCCCTCAATGACAACTACCCATTACTAGTCATGGATCAATTTATCTAGGGAGTAACTAGTGTTAATATGATTTCAATGCTTGATATTTTTTTAGGGTACAACCAAATCAAAGTTAATAAGGAAGACCAACATGAAACAAATTTCATAACATGTTGGAACACTTTTGCATATAGGTGGATTCCATATAGATTGATCAATATAGGATATACTTTTTAGAGGGAAATGGATCTAGTGTTTAAATAATGACATCATTTTAGTGTATCTCATTGACTTGATGGTATTCTCAAAAAATTGAGAAGATCACTATGCATATTTGGAGAGATTTTTTAAAAAGTGACATTTACATTAAATTTTTATTAACCCTAAGAAATTTATCTTTGAAGTGACTGAAGGTAAACTAATAATCATATAATTTTGAAACAAGGAATAAAAATTGATCTAGAAAGAGTTCAGGTGGTTCAGAACTTTTCCTACCTATAAGTAAACTAGGAGTGCATTCCTTCTTTAGGAAAGTAAAATTTTTGGGGAGATTCATTCCTAATTTTACTGAACTCACCAAACATATTATAGACATGATGCAAGGAAAACCTTCTTTCAAGTGGAATAATGAATGAAAATAAGCATTTGAAAAGATAAATACTATTATTGCTCATGCACTGATATTGGTTTATCCTAAATTTAAGAAATAATTCATTATTTATTACTATGATTTAGATCATACACTCTCATTAATATTGATTTATAAAAGTAATGAAGCTATCGAGTCCCCAATTGAATTCACCAATTATAATCTCAATGATTATGATTTGAAATATTATCTTGAAGAAAAGCATGACTATGTAGAAGTGAAAGTAGTCAAATAATTTAGGTATTACATATTGAATTCACATTCTATGATAATGGTACCGAGTACAATAGTCAAATCCATTTTAACCGAACATGAACCTAGATCTAAACGAGGGAATTAGATAAATTAATTATAAGAGTATGATATATATATATAAAACCAAAAAAACTAGTTCAAAAAAATGGACAATGTAAACTCATGGTAGAATAAGGAAATATTCAATCAGATTCTTTGACAATTTCAGATGAGCAATATGACTAGGAACTTCATCTGGTATTGTTCGTTGATTCTATTAATCATTTTTTTCTCGCATTGATTTATACCTCACTTATAGATAATTTACTTCACAATTGAATGTTAATAAATGTAAAAAGGTCAAACTACAAGGTAATAAATATGTCATATGGGATGGCATTGTTTTCAAGAAAAGCATTGATGGCTTCTTCTTAAGGTGTGTTGACAAAGAATAGCAAAAAAATATATTACAAGTTTTTCATGTTCAATCCAATGGAGGAAAGTTTTATAATAGGGTAATAGTGTATAAAATACTTAGATACCATTATTATTGACCAATGATTTTCACGGATTCATATGAATGGGTGAGAAAGTGTGAGGCATGTTAGCAATTTGTAGGCAAACCTAGATTGGGAACACTTCCTCTTAAACTAGTGATAGTTGAAGAACCTTTTCATCAATGGGGCCTTGATTTCTTTGGAATATTTAACCCTCATTTGAGCAAAGGTCACACTCATATTTTCATAACAATATATTACTTCACTAAGTGGGTGGAAGTTATTCCTATTAAGTAGACAACTTCAAAAGTCATTTGCAACTTCATCAAATAAAATATCTTGATACAATATGGAATCCCATATAACATTGTTATAGATAATGCCTCTATATTTTATTCTTAAAATATGATTGCATTTTATAGGTATGGCATTTCATTGTCTCATTCATTAAACTATCATCTATAAGGCAATTGTCAAGTTGAGTTAAGCAATAAGAACCTATTCATAATCATGCACAAAGTAGTTGATGAGAAATTAAAAATGTCATTAAATGATATATGAAGCTCTTTTGGCATATCATATAACAAGTAAAAATACTATTGTATGTATCCATTCTAGTTTCTATATATAATAGATGTTGTGACTCAAATAAATCTTGAGTTACCTGCCATACAGCTGTCCAAAGCTATTGAGAATCCAAATTTTGAAAGCCCATTAGATAAAATAATTTTATACATATAATTATTGGAAGAATAAATTACATAAGTGTTTGATCTAATTAAATAACATTAGGCTTGTGTGAAAATTATATTTGACAAGAAGGTAAAGAAAATAAAATTATAAGGGGATCTAGTCTTACTTTGGGATAGTCATAAAGAACCAAAAAGAAGCGATGAGAAGTTTTATTTACTTTGTATGGGTCCATTTAAGATCAAAAACTTTTATGGAAAATAATAATTTTTATCTAGCATAACATGGTGGAACTCATTTATCATTGCCTTTCAGCGAGCACTATCTTAAACATTATTTATAGTGAGAACTAGGTGGTCCTCTTTTGTATATATGTAAATACAATTTTGGTTATGTTTCTTTCCTAATATTTATTTTTGGCTAATACCATTATGTTCTTTCCTTTCCCATTTTGTCCCTCTTTGTTTTTTCATCCTATTGTGGGTTTCTATCATAAATAATTCTTCCTATTTTTCCTAATAGAGTTAGCTTGTCAATAATTTTTTAGCCTAACAAGTTGTTAATACATGTATATTCAATTTCACCTTACCAAGATTTTCTCATTTCAGCTGATGATTCATTTTGAATTAAATCATTCTAAAAATGCTAGTCTTGTATAAATGATGTGTCATGGTCACTTAACTTGATCCTTAGTCATGTTTGTATTCATAATTTAATCATAATAATTTTAGATACACTTCTCTTTTTACATTTTAGTTTGTGTGAAAACACATAAAAAAATTCCATTGCATACACTATCCTTTTGTATATGTGATAACACATGTCAGGTTGAGTACCTGACCTTTGAATATATTATCTTTTGACTTGTGACAACATTTTGATGGCTCAAGGACCCATCATTTTATTAAATATCAGTGATTTCTAAAATTGATCAAAGTTTTTTCTAAAGACTCTATTACCCAATGGATAAATTACCAACCTAAAAAACTAGGGATTCTTTCTTTTCATTTCTTATAGTTTGAAATCCCAGTCAGAGCAAGTTGTCATAGTTTTTGAAAAATTCAAAATTTGTGAAAAATGTGTTACAATTCTCTAATTTTGGAGTTTATGGTTAGAATTTTTAGGAATGTGAAAATATGAAAATTAATAAATTAATGATATTAATTTATTAATTAGTAAAATATTGAAATAAGGACCAAAATTTTAGTTTTAATGAACAATGCAATATCATTTTTGAGTTCCCATATAAAATTCATTAGCTTTTTCCTACAAATTTCAAAAACAAATCCTTATTTTATAAGCCATGAAAATATTTTTTGATTTTCTCAAAGATGTGCTAAATGCCCCAAAATTTTCCAAGTCATGTAATTTGCAAAGTTATTTCCTACTCTATGTAATTTTCAAGTTCATTTTTCTGCTCAATGCAATTTGCATTATAAATTTTTCAATTCATGTAATTTACAAAAAAAAAAAATAGTTCCATTTAATTTGTAAATTCATTTTTTATTTCCATGCAATTCACAAATTTGTATTTTGGTTTCATTAAATTTGTAAAATAAAATTTTAGTTACATGCAATTTGCAAATTCATTTTTCACTTTCCCTTCCTATGTAATTTCAAATTTTATTTCATTGACCTATGCAGATTGAAGTTGCACTTCCCTGCATCATGCAAATCAAAATTACACTTCCTTGAGTTATGTAAATTCAAACCACCACATTGAAATTGCCTTTTTTCATTCCATGCAAGTTATCATTATAAATTTAAGACTCATTCTTCAGCTTGTATGCAACCACCTTTACTTATTCCTTAAATTGTGAAAGTTTTATTATTTTTTCATGTTATGTTATAAAAAAAAATTATTACCTTATAAAAAGCTTATTCAACTTGCATATTGAAGCTCTGGTAATTTTTAAAAAATTGGCACTATAGTGAATCTTAGATTGGATTTTTAATTATATTTTTAGCTGCTCAAAGGAAGAAAAGTACATCCTAGCAAAAAAAGAGAAATACAAATATTTGAGAGGCTAAAGTGGAAGAAGATATTTTTTTCTAGTTCATCCAATCTAGATTTACAACCAATGGTATGACTCATATGAAGGATTAAAAAAATAAAATTCTAATAATTTATTTTTATTTATTTGGTTCTTGCTTCCACTAATCAATTGTATGACTTACACCAAATAAAAATAAAATGACAAAGAAATATTTTTTGAGTATTTGTGAGCATAAAGATAACTGTATGATGACTATAAAACTAGTTGTATACACAAGGGAAAGAGAAAATTTTATATAAAAATTAATTTTAATTTCTTCTTTATAGCATGAAGTACCATACACCTCCAAAGAAGAGTTTTACATAATAAAATAGATCAAAGTTTTTTACATTTTTTCAACTAAAACTATGTTGTAAAACTCATGTGGGAGGGTATAAGTGCATGTCTTTGTCTTAAATTTTCTTATTTTTCTTGTTTCTTCTACATATGTTAGCCATACAACCTGCATTAAAGAGGAAATAGTGATAATAATTTTTTTCTATCTTTTTATAGAGAAAAGGACAAATTTTAGATTATCATACAAAGTTGGAGGGAGGAAAGAAAATAAAGTTAAGCAAATAGGTATTTTGATTTGTAAATTTTAAATCCTTCTTTGCTATGTAAATCCCCATACAATTGTGTCTAGGGAGAGATAAAATCAAAAATGGACTTAGTAGATTGTGATAAAAAAAAATTAAATTGATTTGTTTCCTAAAAGGTCATACAATGTCATCAAGAGGACAAAAAATTAAGAATTTTTTTTATTTTACTTGCATGAAGGATTGTTTATTTCATGTGGCTTGAAAACATTAAATATTACAAATTAACTAAAAACTAAATCCTTTTTTATCCTAGAATTAAAATAAAAAATTGGGGAAGTGGTATTTTAAAAATAAAGAAAATGAGAATTTGTAAAATTGCATTTTGGGTTATTTACACTTGCCAAGAAGTTCTGTCTGATAGCTTTGGAGTGATTGATCAAAGGGGAAGTAAAAACTAAGAACATTATTTGAGAAATAAATTGAAATTTGTCAAGTGGCATTGAAAAAATATTAGACTAATTTATATGAATAAACTTATTAGCACGACATTTTGGTTCATTTAAATGACTTATTTTGGATTTAAGTTATTTTATTTTGTTAATTTTTGTAAATAAAGAGTTATTGTGAAAACATCTCATAATAATCAAGTTTCTTATTAAATTTAATGTCTTTATCCTCTACTCTAGAAAAAGTAATTTTGAGTAAAGACAAATAAACCATGAAATATCAATTTCAATGCACCACACCTCTCTCACCATTGGATTCCAATTTATAAAATATCATAGATATTGATTTGGGTCACATTGAATTAGACACATTTTAGGAGAGGATGAACATGGTACATAAAATCAACTTTGGTCAAAGCATTTTAAAAAGTGGATTTGCACAAGAAAAAAAATATTTATTTTAATATAGCCTCTTGAGTTAGTCTTAGACATTGAAAATAAATATAACTCATAAACATGGGAAGTGAGAGGTTCATAGCATGAATTGGTGGTGAGTTTTATTCCTAAAAACATAGACAATGTTATTCACCTTTTGGACTATGAAAATTTTGTACATCTGACTCTTGAGTCATCTCAAAGGTTTTAGGATGATAATAGTGTGGCATGTGCTAAGCAAGTCAACAATTCATGGTTGACTAATCCAAAACATTCTTCCACATAACTCCTAAAAACTCTTACAAGGTCTAACTTCAAGAATGAAATAAATGACATGATAACACTATTATATAGAATAATGGGAAGCCAGAAAATGATGAATTTTCATACATGGATTTACATATTCATTTGGATCATTATCAAGAATCAATAATATATCAATTAGGGATAATTGATCAATGATGTAATTCACAAATAACTAATGGAAGTAAAATTCATGTCAAGATTTTATATGACTTTGTATCTCATTTACACTATGGTGAACTAAATATATTTTAATATATTCCATAAAATAGGTGATCTCATGAAGATAATGATATATGACTTCTATCCCCAACTGGCATTAAAGGAAAATACCCATCTTATCAAAAGGGTAAATGTTTTTTTTTTTCATTTTATCATTCAATTGTTTAAAAAGGAGCATTTTAACATTAAGATATCAGTAATAGCCACCAAAAAGATAGCCATATGGGGAACTTGGTTCATACAGTTCCAAAATTTTAGTTATTTGAGAGTTAGTGGTTGTGAGGTTACTCCTTATATTCTTTCATGATATACAAATGATAAGTGGGCATTGATGGAAATGGTGAGACAACTTGTTAAAACACACAAGTTTTTAATAGGTCAATATAAGACATTAGTTAAATTTCCTATCTCAATTCATAGGTATACTTGTCCATCACTAATAAAATCTAAGTCAAATGAACAATATATGTATCGTAATAATCTTAAGACTTTTGAGAGTAGGTTTGCATTTGACATTAGAGTCTTTATTGAAGATAACTTTGGACCTTCATTTCAACATATCTCACATTTTGAAGAATATTGGATGGATTTCAATGATTAAAAAGTAGTAAAAATTAGATAATATTCATGATTTACCATGAATCAAATAGTCAATGGCATAATTAAAGTGTCAAATTAGTTGGTGGATGATGAAGTCACATCGGATCCTATCTTTGAAAAATAAAACATCATAATGAAGACACCAAATGTATTCCATTAGGATAAGATGGAATCTAATTCTCTTATAAGTAGAATAAGAGAAATACTCGATAAAACTCTCAAGTGGTTGAAGAGCAAAGGAGTGGATGTTGGAAACATTGATTTCCCTACACACCTTAGGGATGATGGATTTTGTAGCTTTTATAAATAACATGATGGATCAAAGAAAGAAGATGGAACATGTCCAAGTGGAGAACCCCTAATTATTGAATAATTAAAATAACCACAAGTTATTAAATAAGAAACTCCCCCACAAAACATTCTAAATCTAAAAATAAAGAGGTTAGGTGAAAATATTTGCTCTTCTCATAGTCTTTCAATTCCTAGAGAAATTACTATTGATAGTTTCCCAAATTCTCAATAAATTGTAGAGAATACAACCCAATAATTTATTGATTAAAATTATATGTTGTTTCCTATGTCATATACTTTCCCATTTTAAGAGATCACTCATGTTTATTTATCTTCTCCCTCAAATCCTGAATTGCCTATTGTCTCCTCTTAGATAAATCCAATTAATACAATTAACAAATAAGAAAATGTAGAAACATTTTTTGAGGTTACCCAATTAATAAAACACTGATTCCACTCTAGCTATACTTGTCCCACTAGTATTAGCTTCTATCTCATCTCCTTCAACCATGAAAACTTTAGACTAGTTATCCATAGTGATGAAGAAAACAAGAAAAGTTGTTGAACATGAGGAGATATAATTTAAAACTTTGACAATCCTTTTTTATAAAAGGTCAAACAAAGTGAGAATATTTTTTCAAATTCTAATAGACATAAAAGGAAATAAATATGTAAAATTGTAAATTCCTATAGTCAAAAAGGATAAATTAGAAATCAAAATTGAAGACTATCAAGTATCTAGTGTACATTTAAGAAAGTCTACCCGAGAAGGCATGAATAGATAGTTATAATTGGAAATTGGTACCATTTTTTTAAAAAAATGGATAAAGATAAAGAAATGAAAGATGATTTAAAGAAAAATGTAGAATAGTTGAATTCAATGGTACAAATATTGATTGGACCAATTCAACTAATAATTTATTTATCATGTATTCATGTTAAGACATTGGAGAATGTGAGAGAGGTAGGCCAAATGGTACATGTAGTGAAATATTGGATTGGAAAGATTAATGATCAAACAACCTCAACAATTCTCACTATATAAATAATGGTCTCTGAAATCTAGTCACAATGTGGATAGCTAATAACAAAATAAAGTGGGTATGCATAAAAAAAATAGAACTGTATTGAAAAAAGGAATCATCAATAAGGAAGAAGTCATATACTAAATTGAATTAGTTTGGGCTAATAAATTTAATATCCAATCACTTCAAGAGTGCCTTCAAAAATTCAATAGTGCAAAGTCAATTGTAAGTGATGTGATGATGTAGATTTATAGTGAGGTTAAAAGGTTGAACTATCCTTTTGTTAATGACAAAGATCAATATGGGAATCTAATTTCAATTAAAACTATAATTAAAGAATTCAGAGAAAAAATTTAAGAAATTGTCAATCCCATATCTACATTTGGTCATGAGAAACTTCACTAGTTAGCCCAATACCAAGTGGATAATGATAATCTAAACATGAAGATAAATAGTCTCCAAAGAAAGCTTTAGGAAATGATAAAATTAGACTACTCAAATATATATATATATATATATATATATATATATATATATATATATATATAGATGGACTAGATGAGGATTTTAAAATGGAAATCATTGTCAATGAATAATCAAGAATATTGATTGATTTTTCTCAGTCTTTAGTATTTTATTCTCATGTTTCTTTTACAACTAGATTTTATTATCACATTGTTTTCACCCTTACAAATGTATGTTTTCATTTTGTAAATTATCTTTGCATTTTTCCAACTTGATTTTTCAAGTTGTATAGATTGATAATGTGCTTTTTCAAGCAGTGTAAAAACTCCAAATGTTTTTCTCAAGTGGTGCTAAATGATCAAAACATGTTTTCACCATTTCAAGTTGTAATTTATTGTTGGTGTTTTTAAAACTCTATAAAAAGGCCAAATAGGTGGTTTTGTACCATAACCACACATAATAGCCTATAAATACAAGTTAGACTCTCATAATTAGGGTTCAAAACAAAAGGATTTTGGAAAAGCTTTGTAAAGGAAGATGAAACATTATACTTCAAGAAGATCAATACTAAGATGTGTTTTTGAAATTTGTATTAGCAACTCTTTGGATTATGTATTTTTCACTTTATTTAATGTAATCAATCTTTATTTCTATTGATATTACTTATAAACTATTAAGACCAAGAAATTAGGTTTTAAATTTCATTTAGAATTGTGATTTATATTTCAAATATATTAATGGTTATTAGTGAGAATAGGAAAGATATCTTTGTTATTTCTACTAGAAAATATATAGAATTACTCATTTGTGTTATCTCAGCCAAGTAGTTTTTTTGGTGTATGTTTCATATTCTTAAGAATATGAATATGTATGTTCTACCCATTAAATAAGATAAATTTCCTCCCCAATATTATCTTTCCTTTTAATGTATTCATCGAGGTTCACTATTTAAATTGACAAATTTGTTGTCTAAAAACATTCCTTTCTTTCATTTCTCTCTATACATTCTTTTCTTACAAACTCCTCAAAATTTTAGGTTAAAATTACTACCCCCATAATTTACAATTTTTGTTTTTAAATAGTTTATTTTCATTAAATTTTTGGTTTTCAATAAAGGTAGATCATCATTATAATATAGGATGGATTATGTTCCCTATGTTATTGATGTATATTTGATAATTTGTTCCCCTAAAAAAATTTCATGCCAATACACTTGTGGCTCAATTCGTTATCCCTCTTGGTGTTTTATTATGTATTGCACCTCCATGAAAACTATTCATGTAATTATAATATTTATTTTGGATTTTGGTTGATATTTATCATTCTATGATATTTTTAGTGTGTTATTCAATGCCTATAAAGGTGCTTTGTCTAGTATTGTGCATCACCATTATTTCCTTTCCAAAAACCCCTTCTCTCTTCTCCCCCCAAAGAAATTAGACATAGGATTAACTATAGATTTCCATTTAACTCTTTTAGGCCTACATGTTGATCCTATATCAAATGCATTTAGATTATACGTAATCCATCCTTATTTAGAGGTCTATCTAAAGGAGCACAAGTATCCACCACCTTGGAAGATTATTCCATTGTTCAATTAAACCAAAACTACCAATTTAGTAGGTGCACAATTCCAGTGATAACAATAGCTTTCCAAAATATACTCACTATGCCTAAATCAGATCCTATCAAACAAAATCTCAGGCCTATTAAACCTAAATTCATAATCATGGTCAAGGAAAAGGTCATCAAATTTTTTAATTTGGGGTTCATTAAACTAAATATAATACCAAGTGGTCATCTAATAACATCCTCATTATTAATAATAATGGTATAATTAGGATATGTATAGACTTTGAATATAATAATAACTCATGCCTAAAATATGATTTTTCTCTTTTTTAAATTGACATAATTTAGGATACTACAACCAGTTACAAGTTTTTATCTCATATGAATAGTTTATCAGGATATAACTAGATTCACATATTTGAATAAGACCAAATAAATACCTCATTTTTAATGCATGGGGAATTTTATATTATGTGGTTATGCTTGTTTGAAATAAAAACACTAGGATAACCTATCAAGGGTATATGATCCACATTTTACATTATCTCATTCATAATATAGTTGAGGTTTATGTTCATGGCCTTATTGGAATGTATAAAATAAGATCATACCATCTTGAGGTTATACACACCATACTTACACATTTTATAGAATATGGTGTCATGTTTAATCCTAAAAATACATATTTGGATTTACTAGTGGAAAGTTCCTAGGTTTATTTATCTCAAATCATGGAATTGATATTGATCCTTCCAAAATTCATGTAGTTATATACAACAACCCTACTAATGATTCAAATTGAATTGATTCTTGAGGAAGTTGGTGGGAATTTGTATATTCATACCTAACCTCACTTATTTTGTTCATCCTATCATTAATTTAATTGAAAATGAGAGTAGTCTAACTTAGACTAAGAAATTATAAGATGGATTTGAGGTAGTAAAATAATTTATTATGAGTCTAGAAACTCTTATGTAATATAAGTGTAAAAATCCCCTCATACTATATTTTGGGGAAATAAACATATCTCTTGCTTACATGTTGGCCCAAGATAATGATAATGGTAGAGAAAAATCCATCTATTCCATTATATGGACTCTTGTTGACTATGAGACATGATATAAAAAATAATAAAATAAATGAGTGTCTATAGTATTTGTAACTAAATAATTGAGGCATTACATGGTTAATAAAGAAGCTTAGGTCATTATGAGATCCCAAGCCTTATATATGTTATTGACTCAACTAGACCTCTCACAAAATGTTAGTTGTTTCATAATGATTTTGAGAGAGTTTGAGATAACATACACTAATTAAAAGTATATCAAATTGTTTAACCCTAAAATGAAATGGTGTGATATGTATTTCACTTTAAGCATAGGGTTAATAATATGGAAATGAAATGTCACATGGGTGATAATTAGATCTATAGTAAGCCAATTAAGTGATAAACTTAGATATAAACATACACTAAATTTATTATGTTGAGATAGTATAAATATAGAAAATAGAAATAGATTAGATATAAAAATTAAAAATAAGATAATGCTTATCTTGTTATAATGGTAATGCAATTTTGGATCCACAATAGGCTAAAAGGAGGTGGGAAGACATTCTAGAGTAATTATCATATTCTAGATCTGGTGTCTCTATTTATCTATACAATTACATCAGTCCTAAATGATTATGTTGCTGCTACTATCTAAGTTTAATAATAATGTCCTATAAAAAATATCTTTTGAAATAGTATGATACTACCTAGATGCTTCTAGTTTTGGCTCCACCTTTGATTTGGTGCATTTATATCTTGGTCATGTACTATTGATCCTTGTGAAATGGTAAACCCTAGATATCTATCTTCAATGTTACCTTGGGGGAAAATGGGTTTGTGGGCATATAGTGTCAAGATAACTCAAATGACCCTATTATCAAAGTAATTTACCTACATAGCAAATAATCTAAATAGGGATTCAAATGATGTAGCTCTCCCTTACATGTTGAGTTGTGTGTGAATCCTGCAATGTGTGTAAAGTATAATAGTGACCTATATTGTAACCCAAAAAATAGGTCTCTTAGGGTACTTATTTATTAAACCATACCTATATATGTGTATTCCATATCAATAGTTTCTGAATATCAATAAACAAGGAATTTTTAATCATTTGAGTGTTATTTAGATGCTCTTTGGTCTTTTTATAGGTTTCTTAGGTGAGAATGAAGGAAGGTTGATATTATCTTTATATCAATATATTTGGATTAATAACTCACATCAAATCACTTAGTCCAACAATTAATATAAATTTAATTTAAAAATTAGATGACTTTAGGACACTAGACACTTGCATTAGGGTAGGATAGTAGCATTGATGCTACTATATATCCTAGACATTAGTGTAGATGGAGTAGAAAAATAGGTGTAGGCCCAACTTATAGAGGTGTAATATAAATATATTTTAAGTATTTTGGAAAGATATAATGTCTATGTAATCATTATAATACTATTTAGACTAAGATATATAGGCTAAGGGGCACAAATATAGAGTAGGTGCGATGTTTCTAGAAGCACAAAGAGTGTAGAACTAAGAGTAATGGTAAGATTTGATTTATCTAAGTGTATAAGAATGAGGTGCTACATAATCATAAAATAACATATACATTTTTCCCCCATTTAATATACTAATTAAATTTTTTGTTTAAAGGAAAAAAATAAGTATATGGGTGTGTATGTACACCTTGTCTTTGGTTGAGTTAAATTTGAGTGCTTTGTTAATGACTGAATTATAACCAAGAGCATGTTATAGTGTAAAACTAGTGCAAATAATCTGAGTTAAAAGTACTTGAAATATATTGAAATTTAAATATAAAGGTTTAGTACTACACATGTGTTTTGATGTAACTTCTTTTCCTATTTGAAAGTTGGTTTGAAAAGTATGTATCATTATAAGGCTTTAAAACTGAAATTAGGATAATATAAGTAAATCTTGTAAAGTGCATATATCTATGAAGAGAGAGAGAGAGAGAGGAACATCCCCCAAACTTTGAATTAAAAGTGAATTCCCACCTGGAAATTGAGATTAACTTAACTATGCAACCGTAATAATTATAACCTGGTGAGGTTAAATTATCAAGTCCAACCTAAAAACTTGGCAAGATTAAGTGATTTAATCACATAAACCATACCAAAAGGTGAACCAACTACTACATTAGAATGGTTCAATATGGTCCATAAAATTTGATGAGGTATTAGTATGTATAATGGTTTTAGAATTTAAAACTGGTGTAGATTCTATAATATTAGGCACATGTTGCATAACATATGCACCTTTGATATGTCTCATGTTAAAATTATGTACAAAAATGGTACCAATGTATATAATTTTGACACAATTATGAATTTACATCATATAACTATGTGATTTGGTGAATTTAAATAATTGTGTAAGTGTGGAGGACATGATTCCAAACCATGGGCACACTATATATGGAGAAATCTAGAAACTGATATAAATACCAATATGGAAAACATGTTTCTAAAACATGGCCCCACTATAAACTAGATATGTTGAATACTAAATATGTGTGTAGAACATTCTTCTAAAGCATACCCCTTCTAAATCTATAAATTGGTATAAGTATCATATACCAAGTGAGTGTGAATAAAATAATTACAAAGCATGCCCTCACTAACTATAAGAGCTATGAATATCTAGAATACATGTCCATATGGCATCCCCCATTGACTTTTTAAACTTATATAAGTACTAAATACTGAATGAGTGTGGGTAACATGATTCCAAAGCATGCCCTTGATAAATTTGAAAACTATGCAAAATGTGGATAACATACTTCCCAAGCATGCCCCCACAAATATGCCCCCATTTAAGGTAAGGGAAATATAGGAACTAGGATTTAAATCACCTCAAAATGGTAAGATAAATATAAAATATGTGAATGTAACCTTGTAGCATATAAAAGGAAACATGTCTAAGTAAATATATCATTGAAGCACATAGAACCAATGTGATCACATGTAAGACTGAGATGCATGATAAATATCATGGCAACATCTAGATAGTGATATTACAATCTCAACAATAAAACAATCACACACACGAGCACTCAAAATCAATTCAACAAGCAATGGTCCAAATAAACCACAAACAAGGGGCATGTTCAAATACCACACAATCAAATGAACATAGATTAATCAAATGTCCATGAAAGAGATAATGACATATTCAAATGTCCATACACAAGCAATGACATATGTAAATTCCAATTAAATCATGCATAGGCATAGGTGCTTTAATAAAAGGAGCATATTCAAATACTCAAAAAAGCAATACAAGAAACTCAAGGAAGTGCATAAAGTAATACACAAGCAACAAACATAAACATGGCATAATGGTTGATGGATTCAATGTGTTAGAAAAGTATGTAAAGTGTATATCATATAAATTACCCTGTCTAAGATATAATCATGGATAATAGGCATGTGTAAGTATATATGTAAGCTTAAACATGATAGTGTAGTTTAATCATCAAATCATATAACTTGTGTGTATCAAGATTGAATAAGTGAATTCCCCCAATGTCTATGTGACATGAGTAGAGGGAAATACCAACATCTAAAATAACATTGTATCATGTATCTGTGTATGCCTATATCACACTCAATGTAGAAGTATGACATTTATGTGTATGCATGAGTAATTGAGTATGTGGTCCATCAATATGAAATTAACATATGGATGCCGAAGATCGAATCAAAGTGTCAAAATTATTTTTATATTTTTTAATTTTTTTTTGTATTTTTGGATTTTTAGAGTAGTTCTAATCAAGTAGGTCCTCATCCTTAAAAGGTAGTAAGTCACCTAAAAAGGATTTTAATGATTTTTTTATATCAATGTGGTGTCAATAGCTAAATGTTCCTATTTAATGGTTTACCTACATCCAATGGTGCAATAAAATGAACATGTCCATCATGTTTGATGCAAATTGGTGATTCCATATTATCAAAATTCAAACAAATGTTTATAGAATCTAGTTTAACATTCAACTCAACTAGCCAATTTTTTCCAAATTTTAGCTTTAATTGTGGCTCAATTTTAGTTATCCTTATAGTTGAAACTCTGACATGTGAGACACAATAAATGAGTAATCGAATGCATCCTTATAATTTCAAATGTAATGGATAACATGTTACCTCATCAATAGTATGTCACAATCATGCTATAAAACTGGCACCACAAAAGGTATCCCACTTGTTTGGATCAGAATGGATATTTTGATAATATACCCCATTAATATAATTAACAATAGCTAAATATTAATGTTTTTTTCAATTTAAGGGATGTTTTTCATTTGAAATATATGAATTATTTCACTTTTTTTCTAATTATTGACGTAATATATATGTGTCCTTCACTCTTATATTATTGGATAATGTTTTTCAATATTGCACATTGGTCAGTAGTATGGCCAATGATTAAATGATAATTGTAATGTGGTACTCCCTTAATGGGTATAAGTCTACTACTAGATATGTGTTGAGTATAAGGTAAATAAATCATATGATGTTCAAGTAATAAAGATAATATTATATTAATAGCATCCTATTGTGGCATGATTTGTAAATTTAGTTGTGAAGGATTTTGAGAAATCTCCACATTTCTTACTTTATGTACCTACATTTGGCCATTATAATATTGACTCAATGATTCTAACCAAGAGGGATGTATGGAATAACAAGCATTTACATGCTAATCTACTAGTTTTGATTTTCCCTTATCTGTATGCAATGTAATATTTTTTATAAGTGGGTTTAATTTATATGTGCCATGACCCATAGGTTCAAATAAGTTATGTGACAAGTGATCAAGTGGATAAAGTTTCAAGTTTCAAATTTTTTCATCTATCATCTCATAGGTTGTGTCATCATCACTATCATAGTAAAATGAAATATGATCATCTTTTTTCTTTATATTGACAAATAAAAGAATCTCAAATGTTGGATCCCCCTTTTTCTACTGGTTATTTTGGTAGTGGTTCTTGTTCTTTATTTACATCAATACACACTTCAAAATGTTGTTCCTAATTTGTATTTTGAGACAAATAAGTCATTATACTTGACTCACCTATTTCATATGTATGGATGTGTTCAAAATATATGAATTGTTTAAGTGATACTATTGTAGGGATGCCTTCAGTTTCATAATGTATCATTTAGAAAAAATTAAAATGCTCATCATCGATAAGAATCGATAATAAGGTCACCTCTTGTACAAATTTGACACATCGATGAAGTGTAGAGGGGATATATGATAGTAAATGTATCCAAGGTCTACCCAAAATAAAATTTCAATGTAAATTTTATGACATGACCTAAAAATTAGTTGAAATTGATTTTGTTCGTAAGGTCACATCCAATGTAATTTATCTAATTGGAGTGCTATGTGAAATTTCAAGCCCTTTTATATGCATAAAAGTGCATTACATAAGAGATGTGTTGATACCCATTGTTTTTAGGAATTGCATGCTACAAATGTTTAGGTCTAACCCATTATCAATAAGCATTCTTTTTATATATTTATTTTTTATTATTACTTGTATGAACAAAGGCAAATTTTGGTCAACAACATCTTTGGATCATAAATTTTCTGGTTCAAAGGTGATGATCTTGTTATTATTCTTAACATATTCCATAATATCCATAAAATAATTAAGTTCAAAATGACTTGGGATATTTTTTTCACACAACGCCTCATATAGGATATCCTTATAAACATTAGACTAATTTAGAAGCTCAAGGATTGAAATCTTACCATGTGTATTGTTCAATTGGTCAATAAGTCATATCCATTGCATTTTATTACAATCTTGGGGTTAGGTGGCATTTGTTGTGTATTACAAGTGATGGAATGGGTTGGACAACCTTACATCTCTAATTAGTAATAACATAGATCATGGAATATAATAGAAGCCATGGGTTAATAATAGGTGTAGGATGGTAGTGTATACACATAATATTTTTAAAATTTATTAATTACTAATGTTTTATCTCTTGCAAGAACCCATCGAGTCTCAATTTATATAAGTACATGCCTTAAAGGGTGCACTAGGAAATGGGTGGGTAGAACATTAATGATTAACAACATTTTTATCCCATATACCATCAAATCAAACAAAAAACACCTTTCATATACACTTACATAAGATTTGACATCTTCTTTACAGACTCGTCCAAGTAATTCACCACCTCAAATAGACCCTACCTAAGCTAAAACCTATTTTTGAGTTTTAACACACAAGGTTAGCCTAGGATAATATACTTAAAATATATGATCAAGTTATGGGATTATGTTGGCCTTGGCTAACCCAATCCTAGACCTAACTACTTTTATTAATTAAAGATATAGGATTAATTGAGCTGACTCTATTAGCTAAAACTTTGAAATATTTTAGGGTTAGATCCATCTATATAAACACATTCTTTTTACCATTTTAGGGAGACAAATATTTAGTCATTCATTTTTTATTCTTTACAATCTTTTCTTCCACCATTATACTTGAGGAGTCATTCCTTAGGGTTTACACTTGTATAGAAGAACCTTTATCTTGTGAAAGCTTGAGATTCACTAGGAGGTCTTTGCATAGTCTACAGTCCATTGTTCATCCTTAAATTATTAAAAAATACACAAAAACCTCTTATAAATCACCATTGTCTAAGGGAGAGATTGAGTCTCAATGGTTTTATCTTCAAGATAAGTTTTTCTAACTATTACTCCTCTATTTTAGTAGATATAAATAACACGAGTAATGTATTTTGAATGTATTTCCATCTCCATGCATTATATATATATACATATATATACATATATACATACATATATATATATATACATATATATATATATACATATATATATATATATATACATATATATATATACATATATATATATATATACATATACATATATATATATATATATACATATACATACATATATATATATATACATATATATATATATATATATAAACTTAATTAGAATTCTTAAATGCATGTTTAAATTTATTTTTTTGACCCCAATTTTATGCCACATGTTTTTTTTAGCATTAGGTTAGATTTTGCTTTACTTTTTCATTTACTTATGAATAAGAAAACATATGACCTAACTAGGGTTATCACATGATGTTGATTGAATAGAGGCTTTAAAACCCTCTATAATGATATTATTATGGTAAGGGACCCTTTGGTTGGGTTTATAATATCCATATTGGTCATGACCTCAGTTGTCTAAATGTACCAAGTAGAAGGGTTAGTGTGATTTATCTTCTCCAAGATAAGATTGATTTTTAGATAAAATTTAATTTCACTTGTATAGATTATGGTGAACCTAACATGAATTTAAAATTTTTAGGTTTTCCTTCATGCATAATTTATTATCATATATTATATATTTTTATTTTTATAGTACTAGATCAAATATGTTGATATAGTCTAACATTCTATACACAAGTTTAACACATAGTCATTGTGATTGACTCTATATTTCTCTATGCATGTCATCTTAAAATATTGGAATCATTGTCATTGATGTCAAGGGAATTGTAATGGATATGAATGGAAATGTAAAATGGAATTGTTGTCAAAAGTGAACAGAATTATTGCCGAAAGTGAATGGAAGTGTTGCTATAAGTGAATAGAATTTTTGTCGGAAGTGAATGGAATTGTTGTCAAAAGTGAATGGAAATTTCAAAAAAAGTGAATAGAATTGTTTCTAGAAGTGAATGGAAATATCAATGGAAGTGAATAGAATTGTTACCAGAAGTGAATGGAAATGTTGATGGAAGTGAATGGAATTATTGACTTTGGCTGACTTATTGGGAGGAGTTGTGATCATTCGAATGGACCTTTTCACTTGAAGAGGCATGACCTTAATTTGTGGCTTTCCATGGGTTATAAATAAATGCATAAAGAATGGAAAAAGTGTATATTTTAAAGTGGAAGATATAAAAGAAGATAAAAAATTTTAAAGACAAATTTTTATGAATATAAAAAGGAAAAAACTAGAAAGTATAAGGAAGAGTATAGCAGTGAAAACACACAAGTGTAGATCAAATCAAAAGGAGATAAATAAAGTGTTCTATCATCCATTGTTTTGAAAAACAAATTGAGATAGAAGAGTGATTTTTTTTGAGAAGGTTGGTGCCTTCATTTTGAAGAGATTGGTGTCTCTTATCGAGTTGGTGCTCAATGAAAGGGGTTGGTGCTCCTATAGGTTAGTGCCTACAAAATTGTTTTTTGGGGTAGGTGCTCTAGTAGATTGGTGCCTATGAATATTTATATTAACATAATTTCTCCATGGTTTTCTCTTGAAAGGGTTTCCATGTAAATATATGTCTATTTGCATTGTGTGGTTTTGCATTGTATTCTTTGATTGCTTTGAATATATTAATTGTGGAGTAATTTGAGGTTTTGGATTTAAGATTAATAGTTGAAAGTGAAAAAAATATCTTATACTAATTAACTCCCCCCTCTCAGTATAAGCTTATGCTTAACAATTAGTATCAGTGCTGGTTCCTTCGATATTAGCACAACTGCTAGAAGGTAGATCTTAGAAAGCACATATGGCAAGATCTCAAGTGCTAGATGGTTTCTCCACTAACAAGGCTCCTTTATTTGATGGAACAAATTATGTATTTTGTATCATAAAAATGAAGACTTACTTGATGGCCCTAGGTTTTGATATTTGGCAAGTAGTGGTAATAGGATATATAACACCACAAATTGCACCAACAAATACCACCAAAAAACAAGCTAGTGAGAACAATGCAAAAGCTATGAATGCAATCTTATGTAGGATTTCATAAAATGAGTTTGTTAAGGTTATGCATTGTGAATCTAAAAAAGAGATTTGGGATAAAATCAACACTATTTATGAAGGTGATAGTAAGGTTAGAAAATCAAAACTCCAAACCCATCAGAGGTAGTTTTAAAGTTTAAAAATGAAGAATGATGAAAACATTATTAGGTATCTTCTTCATGTCAATGAGATTGTTAATGTAATTTGAGGGATCAGAGAGAAATTTGAAGAATCTATGATCATTTAGAAAATATTGAGATCCCTACCATTGAGATTTGATGTGAAGGTCTCCACCATTGAAGAAATGAATGATTTAGACATTATGAAAATGGATGAGCTCCATGGAATTCTTATGGCATAGAAAATGAGAATGGAATCTAAGAAATAGTCAAATAAGGAAGCATCATTAGAGGTCTTGAAGAAATAGAAGATCAAAGAACAAGAATCAAGTAAAAATTCAAGTAGTGAAGAAGATGAAAATGAAGCTCTATTCATTCGGAAGCTAAAGAAAGAATCATACAAATATAAAGCAAAGTTACCATTTAAATGCTTTAATTGTGGTAAAATTGGTCATTTTTTAGCCAAATGTCCAAATAAAGAAATAGCCATGATGAGGGAAACAAACCAAAGTACAAAAGGGGATTCAAGCTAAGCAAAGATAAGCAAAGATTTGAGAAACAAAAGAAAAGTCTATACTCCAAGAGGTATAGTAGCTCATCTGAAGAAAACAAAGAAAGTGATTTTGAGAGTGATAATGAAGAGATTCTATTCATGGACCACCAAAATAGATAATTTGGAAGAAGAGTTAGATCAAATTGAGAAGAATGAGACTTGGGAACTTGTGCCTAGGCCAATAGATCAAAATGTGATTAGCACTAAGTTGGTTTTTTAAAACAAATTGAATTGAAATGGCCAAGTCACTTGAAACAAAGAAAGTTTGGTATGTAATGGGTATGCTCAAGTACAAGGTGTAGATTTTGAAGAGACTTTTGCTCATATTGCTAGATTAGAAGTAGTTCAAATATTTCTTGAATTTTTAGTATTCAAAAATTTTAAAGTCTATCAAATGGATGTTAAATCAACATTTATAAATGGTAATCTAGAAGAGGAAGTTTACATAGAATAGCTAGAAGGATTTCTCTTATCAGAAAATAAGGATTATATGTGTAAGTTGAAGAAAGATTTGTATGGATTGAAACAAGATCCTAGAGCATGGTATGCTAGGATTGATAAATACCTACAAGACCAAGGATTCAAGAGAGGATATGCTGATAGTAATCTTTACATCAAAACTAAAGGAGATCACTAGTTAATTATTATGGTGTATGTAGATGATATAATCTTTGGAGGAGACAATGAGGAAATGTCCAATAGATTTGTCAAGGATATACAAAAGGAATTTGAGATGTCTATGTTAGTTGAGTTGTCATTTTTCCTTATTTTACAAATATCTCAATCCAACCAAAGAATATTCATATCCCAAAGCAACTATGTGAAGGAGATGTTGAATAAATTACATATGGAGGAGTGTGCCCCTATTAGCACACCTATGGATATAGGTATGAATTTGAGTAAAGATGATGAATCTTAGAATACTAATCAAAATCATTACAGATCAATGATTGGGAGTTTACTATATGTGATGGCATTTAGGCTAGATATCATGTAAGAAGTAGGTATGGTTGCATGATTTTAATCAGCTCCAAAAGAAACACATGTCTAAGACATGAAACATATATTCAGATATTTAAAGAGAATCTTGGATTATGGGTTATGGTACCCAAGAGGTAAATAATTCATATTGGTAGCATACATATATTTATATTTCATAAGTTTTGTAGATGATAGAAAAAGTACAAGTGTAGGAGCATTCTTTCTTAGAGATAGCCTAGTATCATGGTTGAGTAAGAAGCAAAATTTTATATCTCTATCCACAGTAGAAGCAGAGTACATAGTGGTAGTGCTATGTTGTACACAAGTTATATGGATTAAACAAACCTTGAAAGATATCAAAGTAGAGTATGATCATCCAATATCCATATTCTATGATAATAATAGTGTGATAAGTATTTTGAATAATCTAGTTATGCATTATAGAACTAAGCATATCCCTATATAGTATCCTTTCTTGAGAGAATAGGTGACAAAAAAGTAAGTAAAATTGGAATATGTTTCCACATCTGAATATATGGTAGATATCTTCACTAAGCCACTTCTAAAGGAAACATTTGGGTACCTATGATAGAAGTTGGGAGTAATATCCTTTGCTCCTACTCATTAAAAATCAAGAGAAGCATTGGTTAAGGGGGAGATAAAATTTTTTTAGCTCCTTGAATGACCCTTTGCCATTGATGTCAAAAGGGGAGAATGGTAGTATGGGTAGTTACAGTAAGAGGAGTTGTAGAAAAGAAGATGGGGAGTTGTAGGAAGAAGATATTTTTGGAAGGTTACCATCAATGACAAATGGGGAGATTGTTGAAATAATTGTCATTGATGTCAAAAGAATTGTAACAGATATGAATGGAAATGTCAAACTAAATTGTTACCAAAAGTGAATGGAATTATTGCTGGAAGTGAATGGAATTATTATTGGAAGTGAACAGAATTGTTTTCAGAAGTGAATGGAATTATTGTCAGAAGTGAATGGAAATGTTGACAAAAGTGAACAAAATTATTTCCAGAAGTGAACAGAATTGTCAACCTTGGCTGACCTATTGGGAAGAGTTGTGACGGTTCGATTAGACCTTTTCAATTGAAGAGTCATGAACTTAATTTGTGTCTTTTCATGGGTTATAAATAAGTGTATAATGAATGGCAAAAGTGTAGATTTGAAAGTGGAAGATATAAAAGAAGAGAAGAATTTTTAAAGACAATTTTTTCTAATAATATTAAAAGGGCAAAACCAACAAGTATAAGGAAGAGTATAGCAGCAAAAACACTCAAGTGTAGATTGAATCAAAAGGAGATAAAGCAATTGTAATATCATCCATTTTTTTTATAATAAATTTGAGATAGAAGATTGATTTTTTTTGATAAGGTTGGTGCCTTCATTTTGAAGAGATTGGTGTCTCTTACTGAGTTGGTGCTCAGTGAAAGGGGTTGGTTCTCCTATAGGTTAGTGCCTACAAATTTTTTTTTGGGGTAGGTGCTCTAATAGGTTGGTGCCTATGAATATTTTTATTAAGATAATTTCTACATGGTTTTCTCTCGAAAGGGTTTCCATGCAAATCTATGTCTATTTGCAATGTGTGGTTTTGCATTGTATTCTTTTATTGCTTTGAATATATTAATTATAGAGTAATTTGAGGTTTTTGATTTAAGATTAATAGTCAAAAAAAAAATCTTATACTAATTTACCCCCCTCTCAATATAAGCTTGTGCTTAACAACAATAAGTAACTACATCAATAAGCTCAATTTAGTTTGCTTATTTTCATACAGGTTTTCAACTCTGTTTACCTAGTCAACTTAGTTGATAAAATAAAAATCATCATATGAACACCATAACATAAAAATAAAAATCTTAGCATATTAAAAAAAAAAGTTCATTCTTACCTTCTTAGTCATTTATTTTATTCATTTATAGTCCTATTTTTCATAGTTTTCAGTGTATAAAAATGTAATCCTATAGAGAACTGGGTTGACTAGATCGATATAGTTTTAAAGATTTATTTCCAATCTAGAAGAATCATTCAACCTATTCAATTGTGTTATTTTTGATATTAATTCAATATATAGTATTAACCCTATTGATTATATTATATACTATTTTTATATAAGGTCACCTAAACCAACAAAGTACTCTTCAAAATAAAGGAATTAACTTATCTTGCTAGTAATTAATTCACTTTCCATTTTTTTTTATTGCTTGCTTAGAAAAACACATGTAGACTAAATATGAGTTTTTTAATTTATCAATTTAGTCATAATATTTTGATTTTTGACACACTTCTAAATCACATAACATCAAAAAGCATTAAACAACTTCTAGCCAAGGTCTACCTACTTGGATTTCATCACCAAGGGGGAAGCTAACTTGGATTTTTGGATAATTATAAATATGTGTTTGATTCTATATATTGACAAAGCACCTGACACCCTTATCACTATAGGATTATGAAATTGGGTAGGCCCTAATACCAAGTTAGTACTGTCACTAATATAGATCCCTTTCAGCCTCAATTACCTAAAACCATCTTTAGATTATTTTTTAGTTTATTCTTATGTCTAAATCCTTATCACAATTCAAAAATTATTATAATTTAAAATATTTGGGAATGACCACTTGGATTAGGCTTCCTATTTTTACTACTTATTGTCTAATAATTATATGTTGTATTATAAACATTGTATCAACTAGCATTAGTAAAAGGTTTATTTTGTGTGCCATAATTACATTGACTATATCGATAGAGTTTTTTATGTGTTTATTTCATTGTTCTTCAAAATAAAACTAGATTTTCTACTCTCATAATTATTAAATAATTTCTTCATATTCAAAACATAGTCAATTGGATCCATTGTGTCTCCTAGAATTTATCTTTTCATACAAGACATAGTCATCATATCCAACCCATTCTCCTACAGGGTAGTCAACCTTATTTTCCATAGCACATAGTCAAGTGATCCAAATGTTTCTTTTCTTAAATTTCCCTATTGATCTTCCCTCCAAACTATACCGACCCAATAAACTATGTACCTATTGGCTAATATTTTCTTGTATTTATCTAACTTTGATCCTATTTTCCATCTTGACTTTCTAATCAACATCATAAAACCCCATATTAAAATTTTTGTGGACAACCTTAATCCATTTAGATGATATATGGGATGTTGACTTCTTCCTACCTTTACTACCCAAGAATATTCTCACTCTTGGAGCACTTTCGCTCATTCTTCATTTTTGAGTTGAAATATGGTCCAAATTAATCCAAATTATGAGACAGATGGATCAGATCCATTTTACACTTCTCAAGATAATTAGTTATTTAAATCACCTTATTACATTTTAGGGTAAATTGACATAAGTTTAACCAACAACCCTTTAGTAAATATTCTAAACACCAATAACTTACCTCCTAGTAATCCACCTCGTAACACCAATCCACTAATTGATACCACTCTAATTCAATCAAAAAAAATGCAACAAATGAACATCATGCAAACATCTAATACTTCTCAAATTATGCAAATGCAACATCATTTTTTGATTATGGCTAATAAATATCCTATTCTCCTTCCCTAAAATAACCAAAATTTCATCCCTCCACCTCTCAAGGATGCTATATAAAAAATCATTACCCAACCCAGTGTGTATAAAAATCCACTCCAAAACATTCAAAATAAACCTTTATCCCCATTCATTATTTATATTGATATTGGTAATACATCTCTAACTATAAAATATGATGGGACTAAAGACTCTCCATCTATCCTTAAATCATTTGGTAACCTTTATAAAGAATGGATTCAAACTAATACCTTTTACACTACCAAATTTTTTGTCAAAACATTCATAGATGATGTATTAGAATGGTATAATCAACTTCCCCAACATTTTATATTGAAACTAGAGGATTTACTCAATCCTCTAGTTAAGTAATTTCAACACAATGATCTTCATAAAACTTATCTCAAGAATTTCATTAATGTTAAATAATCCCCTTTTGAATCAATCATGATTTCATTAAATAATTGAAATATTTGGATCACAAAGCTGATCACAACATGACTGATGATAAATTATTAAAACTCTTCATAACCTCCTTAACACCTTCCCTTCAATACAAGGTTTGAAATTTTTCTCTGCAAACTCTAAATTTTGTTATTGATCAAGCTAAAATATAATAATTTCTTATGAAACAATTTGATACCAACATTAAAACCATCAAGGGATATTTCTTAAAATCCACTAATGCAATCACTAGTATTCCTTAACAAATAAAACCAAGAGTAACCAAAATGGATAATCCCCAAGCTGCCCATGCACCCCTAACTATTGAAAAAATGAAATAACTTTTAGCATCTTTTAAACCATTCAATTATGCCAATAATACACCTACATGGTATGATCTTAAAAAAAAATTATTGGTTTTATGTTGATGTTGGTCCCATGAAACATGTCATGAGATTACCAACTTTGTTATTTCTTTTATGTTAGGTGATATATTCAATCATGATGTTATGATAAAAATCCATCATCATGATTATGTTAAAACCTCTCAAAAGAAACAAGATTCTAAGACTTCTTCCTTTAACAACCCAAAAACATTTTCTACCTCCAACCCACAACATTAAAAGAAGGATATCTATGTAATTAATGTAGCCTATGATCATTATTATATCAAATCTCAATATGTGAAGTCAACTAAAGTCAATTATGAACGTAAAATTTCACATAAAGATCCCATCACTAAACCAAAGAAACCATCACTTGAAGAATAAATTCTCAAAGATACCACTACTACTAGCATACCTTCAAACACAAATGAGGAAACACTTCCTCACTTTGAACTTCAAACTATTTCTCTTCCCACTAAAAATATTTTACCCTCCAAGCCTCATGATGGTTGATCTTCAAAATCCCATTGGAATTTATGAAAGGAAGTCAACTGAATGCCTTGTAAAATACCCCTCATGGAGTTAGTTCATACTTATTTATATCACCACAAATTCTTAATGTAATAGTTACAAGACATTTAAGAACCTATTACCCTTGAGGTAGAATAACCTATTCAATATCCTACATCAACATAAGTACACACTATTGAATTTTTTTTCCTTCTTTCAAACCTTCCATAAAATTCCTAGAAGAAGATATGATCAATGATGAAATTATATTTCAAGTTGACAACCCACTTCTCTTCATTAAAATTACAATTAATATCACTCTTATGTATGAAGTCTTAATAGATAAAGGGTCAGGGATTAATGTTACATCCCTTTGGCTAATTTAACAAATTGGGTATAAAAAATACCACCTCAAGAAATTTTATCTCACATATTACATATTTGATAAAACAAACCAAAAACCACTTTGTTGTATTTGGCTCCCTCTTAGTATTAGACCCAAGACCATACATATGAATCTCGTGGTTTTTGATTTTCCATTATCATACAATATACTCTGAGGTCACCATGGAAAAATCACATGAGGGATATTTTCTCCTTAGATAGTCAATGTATAAAATTTATCCACAATGGAAAATGTTATAAACATGAGGCTAATCCTAATCCATGTATTCATCTACCCAACCCCAAAACTTAGTATTGTATTCCAACTATTCTAAGATTTAATAGTGCACCTCTACCTAAATTTTTTAACATGAATCTAAATGTACAAGTCACTCTTACAAATTATAAAGATGGTGAACCAAATGACTTGAAAAACACTTGTAATACCTCTAAGTAACCTATTTATATTTTAGAGTGGCTTCTTCTATCTTTATTTCCACATGATCATCCAATCCCGATCATTGATGAGATCATTGTTTTCTTCATCCATGTAATGCACAACAATCTTAGTACATAGAATATGACTTAACTTGTAATGAATAATCAATATCTAGGTTATTTTAATACCCTTTAACCATATCACCTCATAGATTTAGTGATCCAGGTGTATCTCCTTATGATGCTCCTCTAGATATACTTGCATATACTATCTCTCACACCTATGATGACAACTATATCATGGCTCAAGATCAATAATGATACTTGGACATTAAAAACTATCAACAAACCTTAGCCAAAATACAATATTTCAACCATGATGATCATGTCATTTCAAATGATATTGAGTTAGTGAAGGTCTTGTATCTCAAATTAATCCTCCACTTATTGATACCCCTTGGGTTGTTGAACAAATCTTACATCTATACCTTCTATATCACTAATCAATCTACCAACTCTCCTTCCTTCCAAATATTCTATAAATACCACTAAGTCCATCCCCCTCAATTCAAATACATATCCATATATAACACAAAATTATACAAATATTATCAATCCAATTGACCCTAACTAACCTTCATCAACAATTCCACCTATACTTAAAATTACCCTTGATGCTAAGGCAATAGATGTACAATAGATACATTCTGAATATAATCATCATGGTAATAAAATCATTTATCTTGAAATAGATGTGGAACACTATGGATCCTTAACCTTCCTACCTAGTGATGAAGCCACACTCGAGTTACTCCATGCTAGATAATATTTAACTTTCATGGAAACATCATAATATTGGAACTTCAAAAGAAAATCTCCTCATTTTAATAAATTCATTATTAGCATGAAACCCAAAACAAATCCTATTGCCTCTCTTTTTAATTCTCCATATCTTTTCCAAGATAAAAATACTTATTCTCATTGAATAAACAACAAGAATAGAATATTATACACCATCATGTCTTCAACCTATAAATATCTCTAAATAAATCATGCCAATAGATCATGAAACCTAAGTATTTTTTTGCATAACATCATCACTTACCCAAAAACAAAACCCATCTAATAAAAATAATGGAAATTTCTACCTTATGCAATAAATAAACTATCAAATTTTTGGATGCCATGTTTATTAAACTAGTTGACAATTTAGAATGGGTATCAAACATTATTCCCATTCATAAATAATATATCATGGTCATTCGTATATGTATTGATTTGCATAATCTTAACCTCATATGTCCAAAAGATAATTTTCCATTACCTTCAATATATGCCATCATAGATTCCAATGATGGATATGAAATGGTATCACTCATGGATAGTTTTTTAGGATACAAATTCACATAGCCCCTAAAGACCATCACAAATAAACATTTAATATGGAATGGGGAACTTATTTCTACATCAAAATTCCCTTTGTCCTTAAAAATGCTAGAGCCACTTATCAACATGCGATGTCTCACAATTTCCATGATCTTATACACAAGATTATGTGAACATATATTGATGTCCTCATTTCCAAATTGAAGAGTCACACAACAAATCTCATGAATATAGCTATCATTTTTTATCGGTTAATAAAATACACAGTTAGAATTAACCCATACAAGTGTGTCTTTAGCATCACATATGGTAAAATTATATGGTTCTTAGTCTCTCTTCATGTTATTAATGTCAATCCTACCAAAACTAACATTATATTTAGAATTACTATTCCTCATTCCATTCATGACATACACACTTACCTTGAAAAAATTGGGTCAATATGACAATTGATTCCATAAATGGCTTATCACATATACTCTAATAATTCTCTTCTAAAATAATTATCTAGAATGGGTTGTTCCATGTTATAAAGCTTTTTCCAATGTGAAATAATATTTTATCCATCCTCCCACCCTCTGACCTACTTCCAATGATCATATTTTAATTTTATACACCTCTTATACTCCCATATTAATAGAGGTAATGCTTACCCAACAAGATGATACCTATAGAGAATACATTATTTACTACACTAGTAGAGACCTCATTAACTATGAAAAATGTTATACTAAATTATAATTTGATTTCCTTTCAATCTAATTCATAGCTAAAAATATCCATCACTATATTCTTTATCAAAACATTTATGTCATTGTCCACTATGATCCACTTTGTCATTTTTTCTTTAAAGCATTCTTACCTAGAGATAGAATTGGCAAATAGATTGTCCTATTGATGAAATTTTACCTTCAAATCATCACATAAAAATCTATCAAAGGGAAATTAATCATTAACAAGCTTGTAGAGGAACCTATACCCACTATGAATCACCTTCAAGATAATCTCCTTAATGAAAAAAATATTAAGATTAAAGGTCTCAACCAAACTATCTCCCTTAAATATTATTTCAATAATTTCAATTTTAATTTAGAGATATATAATCAAGAAGAAACCAATATCATTCTTGATAATACTAAATCCAAAGTAGTTATCAAAGAGATTTTTGAAATCACCATTGATTTTCATGAAAACACTTGGACGCTTTACTTTGATGGTACTAAATGCCTCCAAGGAGCTAGGGTAGGTTGTATTCTAACAAATAATCATGGTAAGACCATCCTTTTATCATTTAGGTTAACATTTGATGTCACTAATGACATGGATGAATATGAAGCTCTCAACTTAGGTATGGAGTCATCACTTGACTTAGATATCGCATATATGTTCATTTTGGGTGATTCTCAACTTATTTCTCATTAGGTTAATGATAATTACCAATGTAAAAGTGAAAAAATAATTTCTTCTCATACTTTCCAACCACACTTGCCAAAGAGTTTTCTTATTTCACCATTGAGACAATTCCAAGAGATCATAACTTTATCACTGATTCTCTTTATTCTTAAGCATCTCTATTTCATCCTCATCAAGTACTTAATGATTTCCAATTTCTTATCTAAATAATAAAATCACCTTATTCCATCCATTCTAATGATTCAATCATATTTCATATTGAGGATGTCATTATTAAACAAATCCCACGTTACAAAAATATCATCCAAATCCTTAAACATAAAACCTATCCTCTAGATATGGATTATCATGAAAAGAGTAGAATACAAAAATAGCCTTTAAATATGTCTTCTAATACAAAAAAATTTATGTATAGAATTTAGAAGGAACCCTAACCTCTTATGTGATGAAAGAAGAAATTCCTCCTCTCCTTGAACAAGCACATGGGAGAATATTTGGTGTTCACTATAGTGGACATGTTATAGCATGCAAATGCTTATGTATGGGATACTTATGGTTTACTTTAGAAAAGGATGCTATCAAATTTTCTAAAAATTTTAACCATTGTCAAAATCATAATGATATCATCTATTCATCACCAGTTGGGTTCCAAACCATGGAGTCCCCTTAGCCTTTCTCCATGTAGGGATTATATCTGATTGGTAAATTATTTTAGTCATAAGATGTTTATATTTTTATCATTACTACTACTAAATATTTTACCAAATGGGTAAAATCCATGCCTTTTGTCAATGTCATGAGAGCCACTATT
The DNA here is from genome assembly GCA_037957365.1 of Torreya grandis. Taxonomy (NCBI): domain Eukaryota; kingdom Viridiplantae; phylum Streptophyta; class Pinopsida; order Cupressales; family Taxaceae; genus Torreya; species Torreya grandis. The sequence continues at coordinate 2,324,311 of JARHVA010001000.1, read as the reverse complement.
TTAAAATTTATACTTAACAAAATCATTTGTCACTTTATATTTCCCCATACTATCATTTCTAATAATGATAGAAATTTCAAAAATAATGACATGAGATAGTTATTGTGTTGAATTTAAAATTTACCACACCTTACCATCCATAATGCAATGGCCGAGATGAAGCCATTAATATAATTTTCAACAAAACCCTACAAAATATCATCTGAGAAACCTACACTAGATGGCATATTCACTTATATCCCAGACTTTGGGCCTATTATACTAGCATATGTATTGTCATTGTGGAAAATTCATTCTCATTAATATATGGTTATAATTTCATTTACCATTATAAGTTTAAACTACATATTTATGTATATATCTTCATGGTATCATTCCCAATGAAGAGTTACATGAATTCTGCCTTCATGACCTCTACCTTATTTATTAAAACCATCTAAATAATATTCAAAATAGCCATCAATACAAGGCTTGCATCACCAAACAACATAATAAAAAATATAATTTCCACACTTTTGATATTGGTGATCTAATCCTTAAATTAGATGTTGAACACACCTATCTACTAAGGGGGGGGTGAATCAGTAGATCTAAAAAAATTAATATTACAAATTTCAAAAATAATTTTAAACATATTCAAACATAAAAACATGAAAGATAAATAATGCAATCACAAAATCATAACACACAACAGTAGATTTATATGTGGAAACCCAAAGGGAAAAACCATAGTGAGAAAGCTGCTAGAATATACTATTCTAATCTAGCCTCAAAAAATTTGTCTCACTAACATAATCTCACTAATTACATTTTAGGACATCCATTCCATGGAGACACCAATCCCTTATTTTAATATCACCAACTAAGAAACTCCTACTCCTTATTCTAAGCACCAACCCAGTTTAATCTGATGGCACTAACCTATCAAACATTTATAAATCAAATTAAGGAATCAGATTCATAAAATAATCCAAGTCTCTATTCTTTGTTACAAGTCTAATCTACAACTGTTAATTTCTCCTTCAACACACTTTTGTGTATTATTAATTATTCTTGCACCATTTCTCTGTATCTAAATTTATCTATTTGAAACTTAGATATTCTCCAATTAGATACTACTCCTCTATGCTCTATGAGTTTCATATTTCTATACCTATGGCTCAAACTCTTCTCATTTTAAAAAAATTACTATTTGTCTTCCTTGTTCTTCATCACTTTGGAATTTTTCATAACTTAACTTTGAAAGAAAACTCTAAATATATATAAGAGACTTAAAGGAATAACCATTTTTACAAGAACTAATTATGTTCCTTCAATTGACACTTTAGACTTTTGTATCTTACTGAATCTATCATGTTTTTGAAAGTTCTTGACTTAGCTTACTTCAACATTATCCTCTAATAGCTTTGTTAACATATCTATCTCTATGACATTCTTGAATGAATTCACTCTATTGATCTCTTTTAGACTTGCTCAATATTTATCTTGACACTAGATATTATTAGTAGAGCACCTTTCAAGCTTGAAAAAACTTTGGTCCATTATATCTTCATTTTACTATTGATCATGAGGCATCGGTCTTATTAATAGGCATGACATTTAACCTACTAAACAAACATGAATGTGACATTTATCATTTACGTATTAGCTTAGAGCTTTACTCTACACTTCTTCTAACCATATCCTTCCACAAGTTCAGAAAAATATCCTTCTCTATGTTCTTCAAATTCACTTGAAAATGTCATTCGATAAAAGTGAAAACATCCTTGAAAAAATTACACATACCCTTCGGAGACTTTTCAATGTTCAACATATCCTTAAGAGACTTTAAAATGGTCCACATACCCTTCAGAGACTTTGAAATGTATCCTTCATAAATTTTATTGGGTCAAATATCCATCAAAATAATTGCAAATGTCCTTAAGAAAAGTTGTCACACACAATTTGTTTGATGAAATGCTTCAAGACAATTTTCTCAATGAAACTCTTTGACAACTTTGTGACTTTTTTGGGTATTTTTTTTGGAACAAGTGTCCTTCAAATTTTTTTGCAATTTAATGCTTACCCTTTAGGTTTTTTCAACATGCTCTTTGGCATTTTTAAAAAGATCCTTTCAGAATTCTTAAATGGTCCAATTGTCCTTCAAATTTATTGAAATGATCCTTCAGCTTTCTTGAATGGTCCACTTACCCTTTAAATTTTTTGACAATCACCCTTTGTATATCTTGATCGGTCCACTTTCCCTTTAGAACTTTTGAAATGTACCCTTCAGGAACTTTTGAAGTGACCACATACCCTTTGGACTTTTTGAAACCATCCCTTTAGCATTTTGTTTGGGACAATTTTCCTGATGAGGACTAAATAATTTTTCAAAAATAATTCTCCAAGACCATTTCAATTTCTCCAAACTACATGAATTATAAGCTTGAAATAAGTAAATGCATTCCAATACCTTGATTCACTCATCTAGACCAATTCATGTTCTTCAATCTACTTAACTTATAAAAATGAAATATGTTAAGTCACTTTGCAACCCCGATCCATTCATCTAGACCAATTCAGGATCTTCAACCTACTTAACTTATAAAAATGAAATAATTTAAGTTGTTTTGTAAACCTGATCTACACACCAAGACCAAATTAGGTTCTTCAAGCTACTTAGCTTATGAATTAGAGCAAAGTAAATTAGTTTTGGAAACTTGATTAACACCATAAGACCAATTCAAGTTTTCAAATTCTAGTTACTTATTACTTATAAAATAAGTAAAAGTACTGGAGGTTCATAAAACAAATTTGCACTGTAAGATCCATTCAATATTTTAAAGGCTATTTACTTATTACTTATGAAGTAAAAGTAATTAAAGTGTACAAGCCCAATTTGCATTGCAAGTGAATTTTGCAAGACTTAACTTCTACCTTATACAAAATCCTTGGGTTAAAATCCTTCTTCAAAACAACTAAGCTATTATCATTAATGATTATATTTTTGGCATCCATGACAACCTATGATACTAGAGCACATTAAACCTTCTTCACTAGACTTCTTAACATCAAAGAATCTCAGATTGCCAACAATCTCCCCCTTTGTCATTGATGGCAAAAAAAATCCTGTACTACAAGTCAATCACTGCTCTACACCTCTATCTTGTACATTTCTCCCCTTTTGAAATTAATGACAAATCATCTTTGCTAGTATGTCAACTAGATCCCCCTTAAAAACACTTTTTTAGGTATGTAAAAGTTTTGATCCTTAGACCTGTCAAATGAAAATAAAAAGAGAATCTCACCCATAGGCCATGACTCATTTGCCTAAGCTCTTTTTCTTCCAAGAACTAGATATTTTTCTTGAATAACTCCTCGTAGAGATATGTATGATCAGCAAAACTTAGTGATGTGGTGTAGGATCCACCACTCCTAGATACTATCTTAGATATTCAAATTGATCTTTAGATAGATGCTTAGTGAAAATATAGGTAATATAATATGTTATGTGAACATATTCCAATGTAACTTCTTGATCAACAACCTTCTCTTTTGGAAAGTGATACTTAATTGATATATGCTTGTTATTATAATGAATCACTAGATTTTTGGAAATATTTAATGCACTTAAATTGTCACACCAAATGTGGATTAGTCCTTTAAACTCTACCTCCATGTCTCTTAGCATATGTTTCATCCACAACACTTGTGTGTAACATGCCACTACTACAACATATTTTGCTTCTGCTATAGACAAAGTAACTGACTCTTATTTTTTGCTTAGCCATGAAACAAGTCTGTTACCAAGAAAGAATGCACCACCACTTGTGTTTCTTCTATCATCTGTGTTGCTTTCCCAATTATCATCTTTATATGCTATCAAAGTGAAATCATTATTTTAAGGATACCATAAACCATAGTATATTGTACCTTTGACATATTTGAAGATTCTTTTTATCATATTTATATGAGTTTATTTTAGAGTAGCTTGGAATCTAGAAACCATGTATATAGCTTGCATGATGTCTGGTCTAATAGTAGTAAGATAAAGTAAACTACCTATAATTGATCTATACATAGTATGATTTACTTTAGGAGATTCATCATTTTTGCTCAACTTACATCTAGTTATCATAGGAGTACTAACTATTTGGTTGTCTTCCATTTTGAACTTCTTGAGCATCTCCTTTACATACTTGGTCTGGGATATGAAGATTCATTCATTGGATTGTGTAACCTATAGACTAAGAAATAATGTAAGTTCTCATAACATGGACATTTAAAAATCATTTTGCATTTGATTTGCAGACTCTTTGCACATATTGTTGTTACTACCACCAAAAATGATGTCATCAACATAAAAAACTATGATCAACATATGTCCATTTTTAGATTTAACATATAAATTAATGTCAACATAGTGTTTGATAAATCCTTGACATTTCAAATACTTATCAATCCTTGAATATCATGCTCTAGGTGACTATTTTAGACCATATAACACCTTCTTTAGTTGGCACATGTAGTCTTCCTTATCATTCAACTGAAATCCTTTAGGTTGTTCTATATAGGCTTTTTCCTCCTACATTCCTTTTAGAAAAGAAAACTTTTTATCCATATAATATACTTTGAAATTCTTTTGAATTTAAAATGCTTAAAACATTATGATTGCTTCCAATCTTGCCACTGGAGCAAATGTCTCCTCAAAGTCTATTCCTTCTACCTAAGCATATCTTTTACAAACAAGTCTAGCTTTATTTCTCACAATATGTCCTTCTTCATTCAACTTATTTTTAAAGACCCATTTGTGCCTATGACAATATTGTCTATGGGTCTTGGAATTAGTTTCCAATTTTTATTATTTTCTATTTGACTTAGTTCCTCATCCATGGCCTTTTTCCAATTCTAATCTATACTAGCCTCAAAATAGTTTTTGGGCTCAATTTCAAATAGTAAGTCAAAACTTACATGTTATTTATTCATTGTTGCCATTATACATGTTTACAATCCTTATTTCAAGTTTCCAATGATTCATTCCTTAAGATGATCATTTTGAAAAAATCTAAGGGCATTTTTTTAGTTCTCTTCATCTCTTCTTCTTTATCTTCAGATTCAGACATATCATTCTCATCTTCATCTTTCAGCTCTACAATATTGATCTATTTTACATGTTCAATCACTTCATTGATATTCTCTTCAACTTTAACATGAATGTTCTCTACTAGCTTATGAAGTATTTTATTGTACCAAACATAGGCTTTGCTATGAGTAGAATAACTAGGAAATATTCCCTCATCACACCTCGACTCAAAACTACCTAGCTTTTTATCCTTCCTTCAAATGTGGCATTTGATTCCAAACACTTTGAAGTATTTGATAGAAGAAATATTTCCATACCATATTTCATATGGAGGCTTATCACTATTAACTCTCAATTAAACTTGGGTCAATATGTATACAACTATCTAGACTGCGTATCTCCAATAACCATCTAACAAGTCAGCTTTTTTTAGTATTGTCTTAGCCATCTCATTAACTATACTATTCTTCCTTTTAACCAATTTATTTTTTGTGGAGTTCTTATAGCTAAGTAGTGTGTTTTAATTCCATGCTTCTCACAGTACTCAATAAATTCATTTGAAGTGAATTATCCTCTTTTGTCAGATCTGAGACACTTGATCTTTCTACCAATTTCAACCATAGCCCTAAAGATCTTAAATCTCTCAAATTCTTGAGACTTGTATTTTAAGAAAGTTACCCATGTCATTCTTGTGTAGTCATCTATGAATAACATAAAGTAATACACTCCTTTAGATCCTTTTGTTTTGGTTGGTCGATAAAGATCAATATGAACCATCTAAAGAGGCTTTGTAGTTGCATATTCTTTGGTTTGAAATGAGGCCCTAGTTTGTTTTCCAAGCTTACATTCTCTAAAAGTTGTGTTTTTAGGCTTGATTATTTTGGGCATGTGTCATAGACACTAGTTAGAACTTACTTTGACTAGATTGTCAAATTTAACATGATTTATCCTTTTGTACCATAGCCAACTCTCATCAATCTTTCCCATGAGACATCTTGCATCATTTTCCTCAATTAGATTATATATGTTAGTTTCAATCCTTTTTTTTTGAGTAACTATTTTACCAAACCTACATAACTTACTGCCTTCAACATTAAAGATGACTTTATACCCATTGCCACACATGATTGACACTCATCAAATTATGCTTCAGTCCTTTGACATAAATAACATCATCAGTAAGGATCTTAACATTAATGTGTAGGGTCCATTTACCTATAATTTTTACCATAGTATCATCTCCCAAGATGATAGTCCCTTCCTTTCATCAACTTAGATTGGTTAACTTACTCTTATCACTAGTCATATATTTTTAGCAGCCACTATTTATAACCCATAGATTTTTCTCTTTAGCATGTAAAGTAGTTTGAGCAATCATTTATTAAATCTTTTTCTTCCATATCTCCTTGGGATTCTTGATTGTGATTTTCTCTATTTTTTAATCAATTTTTGAACCTTTTTTCACTTTGGGAATTTAGACTCTTTTTACATTTTTAGACTTTGATTTGACAATCTTTGTGATATGCCCAAAGTTATTATAGTTATAGCATATGACATCTAGATCTAACAGAGGAGAAAATGAATTTATACTTAAAAATCTTATCCTTTTCTTAGGAACAACATTACAGTTAATTGATCTATGCCCAAATTGATTATATCTATAAAAATAATCATAGAATGATGAAGAATACCTGGTTATCATTTTCATTTCAGGATATATAAGAGGTCTCATGAATTTTTCCTTCTTTTCATTCCTTTCTATTATATTGGTTTTTGTAGAAACAACCTTGGTCTTTGTAGGAGCTAAAATATTAATCTTCTTCTTCTCCTCAAGAATGTAAATTTATTCATTTTTTATTCCTAATTCTATTACTACCTTGAATTTTTCATACAAATTCCCATCTTTACTCAACATGGGAATCTTTCCTTATATCCAAGACCTGATCTTTCCTTGGAGAGTTTCTATGAACTAATCATTAAATCCAATATGGTAGATCCTCCTTTCAAACCTTTATCAATTTGTTCTTCTGCCTTTTTAAGCTTTTCTCTTAGGTCCATGATTTCTTCCTCCATCTTCAAACATTATAAGGACTTTCTTTGCAAATCATATTTGACTACATCATCTATCCTCTTTGCCTCTTCTACCTGAGTCTTCAAGTTCACTATAATTTGATCAAATTCTTCATTTATTTTATTTGATTTCTTAATCTCCTTTTGACTAAGCCTTTTTTGTTTATACTTTTATTTCCTAAGCTTGTCAATCTCATTTAGGGCACATATGAGTTCTTCTTCCAAATCTACTTCTCCTTCCTCTTCTTCATCCCAGTCATCATTATCACCTTGATTTGAATATTTTGAGGCTAATTATATTACCATGAATATAGATTCATCTCCCTTTAATACAAAGTCACTATCATGCTCATAACTTGAGGAGATAATATTGTCATCTATTGAGTCACTCTCCTCTTTTAAGAATAACCTATTTTTATTCTTAAAGAAACTTTTCTTCTTTTTAGGATAGAATTTTTCTTTTTGATTTTTCTCAATTGAATCAAAATTTTCTTTCTTTTTATTTGGACACTTAAAAACAAAGTGACCTATCTTACCATAATTAAAGCACTTGAAAGGTAACTTACCTTTGTATTTTCTTGATCCTTTCTTCAATTTTCTAATGAAATTAGCTTCTACATCATCATCAACCTCATCACATTATAAATTCAAAGCTTCCTCTTCTTTTGCTTACTTAGAAACTTTGAAAGTAGCTTCTATTTTGGATGACTCAACATCTCCCATCCTCCTGTCATAGGCAGTGAAAGTTCCATGTAACTCATCTAACTTGAGTTTTTTCAGATCTCTTGATTCTTCAATAGAAATTTTTTTAGAATAATATTTTATTATCAGAGATCTTAATACCTTCTTGACAAATACTAATTAATCCATTGTTTCTCCAAGTCCTCTGATGGAATTTATAATCTCATCTACTCTAAGAAGGTACTCTACAATCTTCTCATCCTCGTTCATCTTGAGACTTTCAAACTATCCCTTATGAGTTTGGAGCTTTGCTTGATTTACTTTGTCATCTCCTTCATAGATGCCCTTTAATTTATCCCATATGTCTTTTGAAATTTGTTAATGCATCACCTTGACAAATTCACTATTTGATAGTCCATAAAGAATAACATTCCTTGCTTTTTCATTATTTTCACAAGCCTTTTTTACTACCTAATCAATTGTAGGAGTAGCAGGGGGTGTATATCCATTTACAATGGACATCCAAACATCAAAACTCAAAGAATTAAAATATTCTTCCATTCTTATATGCCATAAATCATAGTTAGTCCCATAAAAAAATAGTTCCTTGTTTGATGAAGTCCCTTAAAGACTAGTCATTTTGTGTTCAAACTCCAAGATTCACCTGAGCTGATTAAGCTTCTCACTATGAATCTATTTCTCTAATACCAATTATTAAACATGCCTATTTACTAAGAGGGGGGTGAATTAGTAGATCTCAAAAAAATATTACTTATAAATTTTAAAAATAATTTTAAACATATGTAAACATAAAAACATGAAAGAGAAATAAAACTTCAATTAATGCTTTAAAAATTTGTAACTATTTTGATAAGAACTAGTTATGTTCCTTTAATCAATGCTTCAAAATTTTGTAACTGACTCACTCTATCAAGTTCTTGAAAGTTCTTGACCTAACTTACTTTGATGTTATGCTCTTATAGCTTTGTTAACATCTCACTCTTTACGACATCCTTGAATGCCTTCACTCTGTTGATCTCTTCTAGACTTGCTTAATGTTTATCTTGCCACTAGCTATTATATATGTATCACCTTTCAAGCTTGGAAACACTTTGATATATTAGATCTTCACTATATTTTTTATCATGAGCCATTCATATTATTGATAGGAATAAATTTTAACCCACTAAATAAGCATGAATGTGACACTTATCATCTATGAATTAGCTCCAATCTTTACTCTACACTTCTTTTGACCATATCCTTGAACAAGTTTGGAAAATATCCTTCAATAAGTTATTCAAATTCACTTGAAAGTGTCCTTTGGTAAAAGTGAAAGCATCCTTCAAAACTTTGCACATATATTTTGGAGATTTTGTAATGGTCCACATACCTTTGAAGACTTTGCAACAGTCCACATACCCTTCAGAGACTTTGTAATTTATCCTTCATAAATTTTCTTGGGTCACTTATCCTTTAGAAGAGTTACAAATGTCCT